>JAPDOI010001793.1:0-140774 GCA_029168955.1 Aplectana chamaeleonis | reverse complement strand
GATTTGCATCTCCAAGAATTTGGCTTCACGGGAATATCAGCCCACACCCGGGGATTTCCTCCTTCAGCCTGACGGTGCAGCCGAAGGCTGCACTGTAAATTCTGGGTTTACACCAATTCGCACCTCCTAGAATTTGGCTTCACGGGAATATCAGCCCACACCCGGGGTTTCCTCCTGCCCACAGTGCAGCCGCAGGCTGCACTGTCCATTCTGGGTTTACACCCACCTGCACCTCCTAGAATTTGGCTTCACGGGAATATCAGCCCACACCCGGGTAT
Source organism: Aplectana chamaeleonis (assembly GCA_029168955.1). NCBI lineage: Eukaryota > Metazoa > Nematoda > Chromadorea > Rhabditida > Cosmocercidae > Aplectana > Aplectana chamaeleonis. Next base: position 140,496 of record JAPDOI010001793.1, on the reverse strand, counting down.
TTCCTCCCTGCTCACAGTGCAGCCGCAGGCTGCACCGTCCATTCTGGGTTTGAACCAATTTGCACCTCCTAGAATTTGGCTTCACGGGAATATCAGCCCACACCCGGGATTTCCTCTGCCTCACAGTGGCAGCTGCAGGCTGCACCGTCCATTCTGGGTTTGAAACCGATTTGCATCTCCAAGAATTTGGCTTCACGGGAATATCAGCCCACACCGGGGATTCCTCTCTGCCCACAGTGCAGCCGCAGGCTGCACCGTACATTCTGGGATGCAAACAACACCTCCTAGAATTTGGGTTCACGGGAATATCATCATACACCCGGGGATTTCCACCCCCGCTCATAGTGCAGCCGCAGGCTGCACCGTCCATTCTGGGTTTACACCAATTCGCACCTCCTAGAATTTGGCTTCACGGGAATATCAGCCCACACCCTGGTATTTCCTCCCCTGCCCACAGTGCAGCCGCAGGCTGCACCCTCCATTCTGGGTTTCAACCAATTTGCACCTCCTAGAATTTGGCTTCACGGGAATATCAGTCCACACCTGGGGATTCCCTCTTTGCCCACAGTGCAGCCGCAGGCTGCACCGTCCATTCTGGGTTTGAACCGATTTGCATCTCCAAGAATTTGGCTTCACGGGAATATCAGCCCACACCGGGGGATTTCCTCCCCTGCCCACAGTGCAGCCGCAGGCTGCACCGTCCATTCTGGGTTTACACCAATTCGCACCTCCTAGAATTTGGCTTCACGGGAATATCAGCCCACACCCGGGGATTCCCTCCCAGCCCACAGTGCAGCTGCAGGCTGCTCCGTCCATTCTGGGTTTGAACCAATTGGCACCTCCTAGAATTTGGCTTCACGGGAATATCAGCCCACACCCGGGGTTTTCCTCCCCTGCCCACAGTGCAGCCGCAGGCTGCACCGTCCATTCTGGGATGCAAACAACACCTCCTAGAATTTGGCTTCACGGGAATATCATCATACACCCGGGGATTTCCACCCCCGCTCATAGTGCAGCCGCAGGCTGCACCGTCCATTCTGGGTTTCAACCAATTTGCACCTCCTAGAATTTGGCTTCACGGGAATATCAGCCCACACCCGGGGATTTCTTTCCCTGCCCACAGTGCAGCCGCAGGCTGTACCGTCCATTCTGGGTTTGAACCGATTTGCATCTCCAAGAATTTGGCTACACGGGAATATCAGTCCTCGCCCGGGATTCCCTCTTTTCCTCACAGTGCAGCTGCAGGCTGCACCGTCCATTCTGGGTTTGAACCGATTTGCATCTCCAAGAATTTGGCTTCACGGGAATATCAGCCCACACCGGGGGATTTCCTCCCTTGCCTGACGGTGCAGCCGAAGGCTGCACCGTAAATTCTGGGTTTACACCAATTCGCACCTCCTAGAATTTGGCTTCACGGGAATATCAGCCCACACCCGGGGTTTTCCTCCCCTGCCCACAGTGCAGCCGCAGGCTGCACCGTCCATTCTGGGTTTACACCAATTCGCACCTCCTAGAATTTGGCTTCACGGGAATATCAGCCCACACCCGGGTATTTCCTCCCCTGCCCACAGTGCAGCCGCAGGCTGCACTGCCTATTCTGGGTTTCAACCAATTTGCACTCCCAGATTTTGGCTTCACGGGAATATCAGCCCACACCCGGGGTTTTCCTCCTCCCCACAGTGCAGCCGCAGGCTGCACCCTCCATTCTGGGTTGCAACCAACACCTCCTAGAATTTGGCTTCACGGGAATATCAGCCCACACCCGGGGATTTCCTCCCCTGCCCACAGTGCAGCTGCAGGCTGCACCGTCCATTCTGGGTTTGAACCGTTTTGCATCTCCAAGAATTTGGCTACACGGGAATATCAGCCCACACCCGGGGATTTCCTCCCCCGCATACAGTGCAGCCGCAGGCTGCACCGTCCATTCTGGGATGCAAACAACACCTCCTAGAATTTGGCTTCACGGGAATTTCATCATACACCCGGGGATTTCCACCCCCGCTCATAGTGCAGCCGCAGGCTGCACCGTCCATTCTGGGTTGCAACCAACACCTCCTAGATTTTGGCTTCACGGAAATACCAGCCCCCACCCGGGGATTTCTTCCCTTGCCCACAGTGCAGCCGCAGGCTGTACCGTCCATTCTGGGTTTGAACCGATTTGCATCTCCAAGAATTTGGCTACACGGGAATATCAGTCCTCGCCCGGGATTCCCTCTTTTCCTCACAGTGCAGCTGCAGGCTGCACCGTCCATTCTGGGTTTGAACCGATTTGCATCTCCAAGAATTTGGCTTCACGGGAATATCAGCCCACACCGGGGGATTTCCTCCCTTGCGTGACGGTGCAGCCGAAGGCTGCACCGTAAATTCTGGGTTTACACCAATTCGCACCTCCTAGAATTTGGCTTCACGGGAATATCAGCCCACACCCGGGGTTTTCCTCCCCTGCCCACAGTGCAGCCGCAGGCTGCACCGTCCATTCTGGGTTTACACCAATTCGCACCTCCTAGAATTTGGCTTCACGGGAATATCAGCCCACACCCGGGTATTTCCTCCCCTGCCCACAGTGCAGCCGCAGGCTGCACCGTCCATTCTGGGTTTACACCAATTCGCACCTCCTAGAATTTGGCTTCACGGGAATATCAGCCCACACCCGGGGTTTTCCCTCTTTGCCTCACAGTGCAGCCGCAGGCTGCACCGTCCATTCTGGGTTTGAACCGATTTGCATCTCCAAGAATTTGGCTTCACGGGAATATCAGCCCACACCGGGGGATTCCCTCCCCTGCTCACAGTGCAGCCGCAGGCTGCACCGTACATTCTGGGATGCAAACAACACCTCCTAGAATTTGGGTTCACGGGAATATCATCATACACCCGGGGATTTCCACCCCCGCTCATAGTGCAGCCGCAGGCTGCACCGTCCATTCTGGGTTTACACCAATTCGCACCTCCTAGAATTTGGCTTCACGGGAATATCAGCCCACACCCGGGGATTTCTTTCCCTGCCCACAGTGCAGCCGCAGGCTGCACAGTACATTTTTTGTTTACACCAATTCGCACCTCCTAGAATTTGGCTTCACGGGAATATCAGCCCACACCCGGGCTCCCCTGCCCACAGTGCAGCCGCAGGCTGCACCGTCCATTCTGGGTTTCAACCAATTTGCACTCCCAGATTTTGGCTTCACGGGAATATCAGCCCACACCCGGGTATTTCCTCCCCTGCCCACAGTGCAGCCGCAGGCTGCACCCTCCATTCTGGGTTGCAACCAACACCTCCTAGAATTTGGCTTCACGGAAATATCAGCCCACACCCGGAGATTTCCTCCCCTGCCCACGTGGCAGCTGCAGGCTGCACCGTCCATTCTGGGTTTGAACCGTTTTGCATCTCCAAGAATTTGGCTACACGGGAATATCAGCCCATACCCGGGGATTTCCTCCCCCGCATACAGTGCAGCCGCAGGCTGCACCGTCCATTCTGGGATGCAAACAACACCTCCTAGAATTTGGCTTCACGGGAATTTCATCATACACCCGGGGATTTCCACCCCCGCTCATAGTGCAGCCGCAGGCTGCACCGTCCATTCTGGGTTGCAACCAACACCTCCTAGAATTTGGCTTCACGGGAATATCAGCCCACACCCGGGGATTTCTTCCCCTGCCCACAGTGCAGCCGCAGGCTGTACCGTCCATTCTGGGTTTGAACCGATTTGCATCTCCAAGAATTTGGCTACACGGGAATATCAGTCCTCGCCCGGGATTCCCTCTTTTCCTCACAGTGCAGCTGCAGGCTGCACCGTCCATTCTGGGTTTGAACCGATTTGCATCTCCAAGAATTTGGCTTCACGGGAATATCAGCCCACACCGGGGATTTCCTCCTTGCCTGACGGTGCAGCCGAAGGCTGCACCGTAAATTCTGGCTTTCCACCAATTCGCCCCTCCTAGAATTTGGCTTCACGGGAATATCAGCCCACACCCGGGTATTTCCTCCCCTGCCCACAGTGCAGCCGCAGGCTGCACCGTCCATTCTGGGTTTACACCAATTCGCACCTCCTAGAATTTGGCTTCACGGGAATATCAGCCCACACCCGGGTATTTCCTCCCCTGCCCACAGTGCAGCCGCAGGCTGCACTACCTATTCTGGGTTTCAACCAATTTGCACTCCCAGATTTTGGCTTCACGGGAATATCAGCCCACACCCGGGTATTTCCTCCCCTGCCCACAGTGCAGCCGCAGGCTGCACCCTCCATTCTGGGTTGCAACCAACACCTCCTAGAATTTGGCTTCACGGGAATATCAGCCCACACCCGGGGATTTCCTCCCCTGCCCACAGTGCAGCTGCAGGCTGCACCGTCCATTCTGGGTTTGAACCGTTTTGCATCTCCAAGAATTTGGCTACACGGGAATATCAGCCCATACCCGGGGATTTCCTGCCCCGCATACAGTGCAGCCGCAGGCTGCACCGTCCATTCTGGGATGCAAACAACACCTCCTAGAATTTGGCTTCACGGGAATTTCATCATACACCCGGGATTTCCACCCCGCTCATAGTGCAGCCGCAGGCTGCACCGTCCATTCTGGGTTGCAACCAACACCTCCTAGAATTTGGCTTCACGGGAATATCAGCCCACACCCGGGGATTTCTTCCCTGCCCACAGTGCAGCCGCAGGCTGTACCGTCTATTCTGGGTTTGAACCGATTTGCATCTCCAAGAATTTGGCTACACGGGAATATCAGTCCTCGCCCGGGATTCCCTCTTTTCCTCACAGTGCAGCTGCAGGCTGCACCGTCCATTCTGGGTTTGAACCGATTTGCATCTCCAAGAATTTGGCTTCACGGGAATATCAGCCCACACCGGGGGATTTCCTCCCTTGCCTGACGGTGCAGCCGAAGGCTGCACCGTAAATTCTGGGTTTACACCAATTCGCACCTCCTAGAATTTGGCTTCACGGGAATATCAGCCCACACCCGGGGTTTTCCTCCCCTGCCCACAGTGCAGCCGCAGGCTGCACCGTCCATTCTGGGTTTACACCAATTCGCACCTCCTAGAATTTGGCTTCACGGGAATATCAGCCCACACCCGGGGATTTCTTCCCCTGCCCACAGTGCAGCCGCAGGCTGCACCGTCCATTCTGGGTTTACACCAATTCGCACCTCCAAGAATTTGGCTACACGGGAATATCAGTCCTCGCCCGGGATTCCCTCTTTTCCTCACAGTGCAGCTGCAGGCTGCACCGTCCATTCTGGGTTTGAACCGATTTGCATCTCCAAGAATTTGGCTTCACGGGAATATCAGCCCACACCGGGGGATTCCCTCCCCTGCTCACAGTGCAGCCGCAGGCTGCACCGTACATTCTGGGATGCAAACAACACCTCCTAGAATTTGGGTTCACGGGAATATCATCATACACCCGGGGATTTCCACCCCCGCTCATAGTGCAGCCGCAGGCTGCACCGTCCATTCTGGGTTTACACCAATTCGCACCTCCTAGAATTTGGCTTCACGGGAATATCAGCCCACACCCGGCGTTTTCCTCCCCTGCCCACAGTGCAGCCGCAGGCTGCACTGCCTATTCTGGGTTTCAACCAATTTGCACCTCCTAGAATTTGGCTTCACGGGAATATCAGCCCACACCCGGGATTCCCTCTTTTCCTCACAGTGCAGCCGCAGGCTGCACCGTACATTCTGGGTTTACACCAATTCGCACCTCCTAGAATTTGGCTTCGCGGGAATATCAGCCCACACCCGGCGTTTTCCTCCCCTGCCCACAGTGCAGCCGCAGGCTGCACTGCCTATTCTGGGTTTCAACCAATTTGCACCTCCTAGAATTTGGCTTCACGGGAATATCAGCCCACACCCGGGGATTCCCTCCCCTGCCCACAGTGCAGCCGCAGGCTGCACAGTACATTCTTTGTTTACACCAATTGGCACCTCCTAGAATTTGGCTTCACGGGAATATCAGCCCACACCCGGGGTTTTCCTCTGCCCACAGTGCAGCCGCAGGCTGCACCGTCCATTCTGGGTTTCAACCAATTTGCACTCCCAGATTTTGGCTTCACGGGAATATCAGCCCACACCCGGGTATTTCCTCCCCTGCCCACAGTGCAGCCGCAGGCTGCACCCTCCATTCTGGGTTGCAACCAACACCTCCTAGAATTTGGCTTCACGGGAATATCAGCCCACACCCGGGGATTTCCTCCCCTGCCCACAGTGCAGCTGCAGGCTGCACCGTCCATTCTGGGTTTGAACCGTTTTGCATCTCCAAGAATTTGGCTACACGGGAATATCAGCCCATACCCGGGATTTCCTCCTGCATACAGTGCAGCCGCAGGCTGCACCGTCCATTCTGGGATGCAAACAACACCTCCTAGAATTTGGCTTCACGGGAATATCATCATACACCCGGGGATTTCCACCCCGCTCATAGTGCAGCCGCAGGCTGCACCGTCCATTCTGGGTTGCAACCAACACCTCCTAGAATTTGGCTTCACGGGAATATCAGCCCACACCCGGGGATTTCTTCCCCTGCCCACAGTGCAGCCGCAGGCTGTACCGTCCATTCTGGGTTTGAACCGATTTGCATCTCCAAGAATTTGGCTACACGGGAATATCAGTCCTCGCCCGGGATTCCCTCTTTTCCTCACAGTGCAGCTGCAGGCTGCACCGTCCATTCTGGGTTTGAACCGATTTGCATCTCCAAGAATTTGGCTTCACGGGAATATCAGCCCACACCGGGGGATTTCCTCCCTTGCCTGACGGTGCAGCCGAAGGCTGCACCGTAAATTCTGGGTTTACACCAATTCGCACCTCCTAGAATTTGGCTTCACGGGAATATCAGCCCACACCCGGGGTTTTCCTCCCCTGCCCACAGTGCAGCCGCAGGCTGCACCGTCCATTCTGGGTTTACACCAATTCGCACCTCCTAGAATTTGGCTTCACGGGAATATCAGCCCACACCCGGGTATTTCCTCCCTGCCCACAGTGCAGCCGCAGGCTGCACCGTCCATTCTGGGTTTCAACCAATTTGCACCTCCCAGATTTTGGCTTCACGGGAATATCAGCCCACACCCGGGTATTTCCTCCCCTGCCCACAGTGCAGCTGCAGGCTGCACCGTCCATTCTGGGTTTGAACCGTTTTGCATCTCCAAGAATTTGGCTTCACGGGAATATCAGCCCACACCCGGGATTTCCTCCCCTGCCCACAGTGCAGCCGCAGGCTGCACCGTCCATTCTGGGTTTGAACCAATTTGCATCTCCAAGAATTTGGCTTCACGGGAATATCAGCCCACACCGGGGATTTCCTCCCTGCATACAGTGCAGCCGCAGGCTGCACCGTCCATTCTGGGATGCAAACAACACCTCCTAGAATTTGGCTTCACGGGAATATCAGCCCACACCCGGGGATTTCCACCCCCGCTCATAGTGCAGCCGCAGGCTGCACCGTCCATTCTGGGTTGCAACCAACACCTCCTAGAATTTGGCTTCACGGGAATATCAGCCCACACCCGGGGATTTCTGCCCCTGCCCACAGTGCAGCCGCAGGCTGTACCGTCCATTCTGGGTTTGAACCGATTTGCATCTCCAAGAATTTGGCTTCACGGGAATATCAGCCCACACCGGGGGATTCCCTCTTTTCCTCACAGTGCAGCTGCAGGCTGCACCGTCCATTCTGGGTTTGAACCGATTTGCATCTCCAAGAATTTGGCTTCACGGGAATATCAGCCCACACCGGGGGATTTCCTCCCTTGCCTGACGGTGCAGCTGCAGGCTGCACCGTCCATTCTGGGTTTACACCAATTCGCACCTCCTAGAATCTGGCTTCACGGGAATATCAGCCCACACCCGGCGTTTTCCTCCCCTGCCCACAGTGCAGCCGCAGGCTGCACTGCCTATTCTGGGTTTCAACCAATTTGCACCTCCTAGAATTTGGCTTCACGGGAATATCAGCCCACACCCGGGTATTTCCTCCCTGCTCACAGTGCAGCCGCAGGCTGCACCGTCCATTCTGGGTTTGAACCAATTTGCATCTCCTAGAATTTGGCTTCACGGGAATATCAGCCCACACCGGGGGATTTCCTCCCCTGCCCACAGTGCAGCTGCAGGCTGCACCGTAAATTCTGGGTTTACACCAATTCGCACCTCCTAGAATTTGGCTTCACGGGAATTTCATCATACACCCGGGGATTTCCACCCCTGCCCACAGTGCAGCCGCAGGCTGCACCGTCCATTCTGGGTTTCAACCAATTTGCACTCCCAGATTTTGGCTTCACGGGAATATCAGCCCACACCCGGGTATTTCCTCCCCTGCCCACAGTGCAGCCGCAGGCTGCACCCTCCATTCTGGGTTGCAACCAACACCTCCTAGAATTTGGCTTCACGGAAATATCAGCCCACACCCGGAGATTTCCTCCCCTGCCCACGTGGCAGCTGCAGGCTGCACCGTCCATTCTGGGTTTGAACCGTTTTGCATCTCCAAGAATTTGGCTACACGGGAATATCAGCCCATACCCGGGGATTTCCTGCCCCGCATACAGTGCAGCCGCAGGCTGCACCGTCCATTCTGGGATGCAAACAACACCTCCTAGAATTTGGCTTCACGGGAATATCATCATACACCCGGGGATTTCCACCCCTGCCCACAGTGCAGCTGCAGGCTGCACCGTCCATTCTGGGTTTCAACCAATTTGCACCTCCTAGAATTTGGCTTCACGGGAATATCAGCCCACACCCGGGGATTTCTTCCCCTGCCCACAGTGCAGCCGCAGGCTGTACCGTCCATTCTGGGTTTGAACCGATTTGCATCTCCAAGAATTTGGCTACACGGGAATATCAGTCCTCGCCCGGGATTCCCTCTTTTCCTCACAGTGCAGCTGCAGGCTGCACCGTCCATTCTGGGTTTGAACCGATTTGCATCTCCAAGAATTTGGCTTCACGGGAATATCAGCCCACACCGGGGGATTTCCTCCCTTGCCTGACGGTGCAGCCGAAGGCTGCACCGTAAATTCTGGGTTTACACCAATTCGCACCTCCTAGAATTTGGCTTCACGGGAATATCAGCCCACACCCGGCGTTTTCCTCCCCTGCCCACAGTGCAGCCGCAGGCTGCACCGTCCATTCTGGGTTTACACCAATTCGCACCTCCTAGAATTTGGCTTCACGGGAATATCAGCCCACACCCGGGTATTTCCTCCCCTGCCCACAGTGCAGCCGCAGGCTGCACTGCCTATTCTGGGTTTCAACCAATTTGCACTCCCAGATTTTGGCTTCACGGGAATATCAGCCCACACCCGGGTATTTCCTCCCCTGCCCACAGTGCAGCCGCAGGCTGCACCCTCCATTCTGGGTTGCAACCAACACCTCCTAGAATTTGGCTTCACGGGAATATCAGCCCACACCCGGGGATTTCCTCCCCTGCCCACAGTGCAGCTGCAGGCTGCACCGTCCATTCTGGGTTTGAACCGTTTTGCATCTCCAAGAATTTGGCTACACGGGAATATCAGCCCATACCCGGGGATTTCCTCCCCCGCATACAGTGCAGCCGCAGGCTGCACCGTCCATTCTGGGATGCAAACAACACCTCCTAGAATTTGGCTTCACGGGAATTTCATCATACACCCGGGGATTTCCACCCCCGCTCATAGTGCAGCCGCAGGCTGCACCGTCCATTCTGGGTTGCAACCAACACCTCCTAGAATTTGGCTTCACGGGAATATCAGCCCACACCCGGGGATTTCTTCCCCTGCCCACAGTGCAGCCGCAGGCTGTACCGTCCATTCTGGGTTTGAACCGATTTGCATCTCCAAGAATTTGGCTACACGGGAATATCAGTCCTCGCCCGGGATTCCCTCTTTTCCTCACAGTGCAGCTGCAGGCTGCACCGTCCATTCTGGGTTTGAACCGATTTGCATCTCCAAGAATTTGGCTTCACGGGAATATCAGCCCACACCGGGGATTTCCTCTCAGGTGACGGTGCAGCCGAAGGCTGCACCGTAAATTCTGGGTTTACACCAATTCGCACCTCCTAGAATTTGGCTTCACGGGAATATCAGCCCACACCCGGGGTTTTCCTCCCCTGCCCACAGTGCAGCCGCAGGCTGCACCGTCCATTCTGGGTTTACACCAATTCGCACCTCCTAGAATTTGGCTTCACGGGAATATCAGCCCACACCCGGGTATTTCCTCCCCTGCCCACAGTGCAGCCGCAGGCTGCACCGTCCATTCTGGGTTTACACCAATTCGCACCTCCTAGAATTTGGCTTCACGGGAATATCAGCCCACACCCGGGGTTTTCCTCCCCTGCCCACAGTGCAGCCGCAGGCTGCACCGTCCATTCTGGGTTTGAACCGATTTGCATCTCCAAGAATTTGGCTTCACGGGAATATCAGCCCACACCGGGGGATTCCCTCCCCTGCTCACAGTGCAGCCGCAGGCTGCACCGTACATTCTGGGATGCAAACAACACCTCCTAGAATTTGGGTTCACGGGAATATCATCATACACCCGGGGATTTCCACCCCCGCTCATAGTGCAGCCGCAGGCTGCACCGTCCATTCTGGGTTTACACCAATTCGCACCTCCTAGAATTTGGCTTCACGGGAATATCAGCCCACACCCGGGGATTTCTTTCCCTGCCCACAGTGCAGCCGCAGGCTGCACCGTCCATTCTGGGTTTACACCAATTCGCACCTCCTAGAATTTGGCTTCACGGGAATATCAGCCCACACCCGGGTATTTCCTCTTGCCTCACAGTGCAGCTGCAGGCTGCACCGTCCATTCTGGGTTTCAACCGATTTGCATCTCCCAGAATTTGGCTTCACGGGAATATCAGCCCACACCCGAGTATTTCCTCCCCTGCCCACAGGGCAGCCGCAGGCTGCACCGTAAATTCTGGGTTTACACCAATTCGCACCTCCTAGAATTTGGCTTCACGGGAATATCAGCCCACACCCGGGGATTTCCTCCCCTGCCCACAGTGCAGCTGCAGGCTGCACCGTCCATTCTGGGTTTGAACCGATTTGCATCTCCAAGAATTTGGCTTCACGGGAATATCAGCCCACACCGGGGGATTCCCTCCTGCCCACAGTGCAGCCGCAGGCTGCACCGTCCATTCTGGGTTTCAACCAATTTGCACTCCTAGAATTTGGCTTCACGGGAATATCAGCCCACACCCGGGGATTTCCTCCCTGCTCACAGTGCAGCCGCAGGCTGCACCGTCCATTCTGGGTTGCAACCAACACCTCCTAGAATTTGGCTTCACGGGAATATCAGCCCACACCCGGGGATTCCCTCTTTTCCTCACAGTGCAGCTGCAGGCTGCACCGTCCATTCTGGGTTTGAACCGATTTGCATCTCCAAGAATTTGGCTACACGGGAATATCAGTCCTCGCCCGGGATTCCCTCTTTTCCTCACAGTGCAGCTGCAGGCTGCACCGTCCATTCTGGGTTTGAACCGATTTGCATCTCCAAGAATTTGGCTTCACGGGAATATCAGCCCACACCGGGGGATTTCCTCCCTTGCCTGACGGTGCAGCCGAAGGCTGCACCGTAAATTCTGGGTTTACACCAATTCGCACCTCCTAGAATTTGGCTTCACGGGAATATCAGCCCACACCCGGGGATTTCCTCCCCTGCCCACAGTGCAGCCGCAGGCTGCCCCGTCCATTCTGGGTTTACACCAATTCGCACCTCCTAGAATTTGGCTTCACGGGAATATCAGCCCACACCCGGGTATTTCCTCCCCTGCCCACAGTGCAGCCGCAGGCTGCCCCGTCCATTCTGGGTTTACACCAATTCGCACCTCCTAGAATTTGGCTTCACGGGAATATCAGCCCACACCCGGGATTTCCTCCTGCCCACAGTGCAGCCGCAGGCTGCACCGTCCATTCTGGGTTCGAACCGATTTGCATCTCCAAGAATTTGGCTTCACGGGAATATCAGCCCACACCGGGGGATTCCCTCCCCTGCCCACAGTGCAGCCGCAGGCTGCACCGTCCATTCTGCGGGGCAGACAACACCTCCTAGAATTTGGGTTCACCGGGAATATCATCATACACCCGGGATTTCCACCCTGCTCATAGTGCAGCCGCAGGCTGCACCGTCCATTCTGGGTTTGAACCAATTTGCACCTCCTAGAATTTGGCTTCACGGGAATATCAGCCCACACCCGGGGATTTCTTCCTGCCCACAGTGCAGCCGCAGGCTGCACCGTACATTCTGGGTTTACACCAATTCGCACCTCCTAGAATTTGGCTTCACGGGAATATCAGCCCACACCCGGGATTTCCTCCTGCCCACAGTGCAGCCGCAGGCTGCACCGTCCATTCTGGGTTTCAACCAATTTGCACCTCCCAGAATTTGGCTTCACGGGAATATCAGCCCACACCCGGGTATTTCCTCCTGCCCACAGTGCAGCCGCAGGCTGCACCGTCCATTCTGGGTTGCAACCAACACCTCCTAGAATTTGGCTTCACGGAAATATCAGCCCACACCCGGAGATTTCCTCCCCTGCCCACGTGGCAGCTGCAGGCTGCACCGTCCATTCTGGGTTTGAACCGTTTTGCATCTCCAAGAATTTGGCTACACGGGAATATCAGCCCACACCCGGGGAATTCCTCCTGCATACAGTGCAGCCGCAGGCTGCACCGCCCATTCTGGGATGCAAACAACACCTCCTAGAATTTGGCTTCACGGGAATATCATCACACACCCGGGGATTTCCACCCCCGCTCATAGTGCAGCCGCAGGCTGCACCGTCCATTCTGGGTTGCAACCAACACCTCCTAGAATTTGGCTTCACGGGAATATCAGCCCACACCCGGGGATTTCTTCCCCTGCCCACAGTGCAGCCGCAGGCTGTACCGTCCATTCTGGGTTTGAACCGATTTGCATCTCCAAGAATTTGGCTACACGGGAATATCAGTCCTCGCCCGGGATTCCCTCTTTTCCTCACAGTGCAGCTGCAGGCTGCACCGTCCATTCTGGGTTTGAACCGATTTGCATCTCCAAGAATTTGGCTTCACGGGAATATCAGCCCACACCGGGGGATTTCCTCCCTTGCCTGACGGTGCAGCCGAAGGCTGCACCGTAAATTCTGGGTTTACACCAATTCGCACCTCCTAGAATTTGGCTTCACGGGAATATCAGCCCACACCCGGGTATTTCCTCCCCTGCCCACAGTGCAGCCGCAGGCTGCACCGTCCATTCTGGGTTGCAACCAACACCTCCTAGAATTTGGCTTCACGGGAATATCAGCCCACACCCGGGGATTTCCTCCCCTGCCCACAGTGCAGCTGCAGGCTGCACCGTCCATTCTGGGTTGCAACCAACACCTCCTAGAATTTGGCTTCACGGGAATATCAGCCCACACCCGGGGATTTCCTCCCTGCCCACAGTGCAGCTGCAGGCTGCACCGTCCATTCTGGGTTTGAACCGATTTGCATCTGCAAGAATTTGGCTTCACGGGAATATCAGCCCACACCCGGGGATTTCCTCCCCCGCATACAGTGCAGCCGCAGGCTGCCCCGTCCATTCTGGGATGCAAACAACACCTCCTAGAATTTGGCTTCACGGGAATATCATCATACACCCGGGGATTTCCACCCTGCTCATAGTGCAGCCGCAGGCTGCACCGTCCATTCTGGGTTGCAACCAACACCTCCTAGAATTTGGCTTCACGGGAATATCAGCCCACACCCGGGGATTTCTTCCCCTGCCCACAGTGCAGCCGCAGGCTGTACCGTCCATTCTGGGTTTGAACCGATTTGCATCTCCAAGAATTTGGCTACACGGGAATATCAGTCCTCGCCCGGGATTCCCTCTTTTCCTCACAGTGCAGCTGCAGGCTGCACCGTCCATTCTGGGTTTGAACCGATTTGCATCTCCAAGAATTTGGCTTCACGGGAATATCAGCCCACACCGGGGGATTTCCTCCCTTGCCTGACGGTGCAGCCGAAGGCTGCACCGTAAATTCTGGGTTTACACCAATTCGCACCTCCTAGAATTTGGCTTCACGGGAATATCAGCCCACACCCGGGTATTTCCTCCCCTGCCCACAGTGCAGCCGCAGGCTGCACCCTCCATTCTGGGTTGCAACCAACACCTCCTAGAATTTGGCTTCACGGGAATATCAGCCCACACCCGGGGATTTCCTCCCCTGCCCACAGAGCAGCTGCAGGCTGCACCGTCCATTCTGGGTTGCAACCAACACCTCCTAGAATTTGGCTTCACGGGAATATCAGCCCACACCCGGCGTTTTCCTCCCCTGCCCACAGTGCAGCCGCAGGCTGCACCGTCCATTCTGGGTTTGAACCGATTTGCATCTCCAAGAATTTGGCTTCACGGGAATATCAGCCCACACCCGGGGATTTCCTCCTGCCCACAGTGCAGCCGCAGGCTGCACCGTCCATTCTGGGTTGCAAACAACACCTCCTAGAATTTGGCTTCACGGGAATATCAGCCCACACCCGGGGATTTCCTCCCTGCCCACAGTGCAGCCGCAGGCTGCACCCTCCATTCTGGGTTGCAACCAACACCTCCTAGAATTTGGCTTCACGGGAATATCAGCCCACACCCGGGGATTTCCTCCCCCGCTCATAGTGCAGCCGCAGGCTGCACCGTCCATTCTGGGTTTGAACCGATTTGCATCTCCAAGAATTTGGCTTCACGGGAATATCAGCCCACACCCGGGGATTTCCTCCCCTGCCCACAGTGCAGCCGCAGGCTGCACCGTCCATTCTGGGTTTGAACACCAATTTTGCACCTCCTAGAATTTGGCTTCACGGGAATATCAGCCCACACCCGGGATTTCCTCCCTGCCCACAGTGCAGCTGCAGGCTGCACCGTCCATTCTGGGTTTGAACCGATTTGCATCTCCTAGAATTTGGCTTCACGGGAATATCAGCCCACACCCGGGGATTTCCTCCCTGCCCACAGTGCAGCCGCAGGCTGCACCGTCCATTCTGGGTTTACACCAACACCTCCTAGAATTTGGCTTCACGGGAATATCAGCCCACACCCGGGATTTCCTCCCCTGCTCACAGTGCAGCCGCAGGCTGCACCGTCCATTCTGGGTTTACACCAACACCTCCTAGAATTTGGCTTCACGGGAATATCAGCCCACACCCGGGGATTTCTTCCCTGCCCACAGTGCAGCCGCAGGCTGCACCGTCCATTCTGGGTTTGAACCGATTTGCATCTCCAAGAATTTGGCTTCACGGGAATATCAGCCCACACCCGGGGATTCCCTCCTGCTCACAGTGCAGCCGCAGGCTGCACCGTCCATTCTGGGTTTGAACCGATTTGCATCTCCAAGAATTTGGCTTCACGGGAATATCAGCCCACACCGGGGGATTTCCACCCCCGCTCATAGTGCAGCCGCAGGCTGTACCGTCCATTCTGGGTTTACACCAATTCGCACCTCCTAGAATTTGGCTTCACGGGAATATCAGCCCACACCCGGGGATTTCCTCCCTGCCCACAGTGCAGCCGCAGGCTGCACAGTCCATTCTGGGTTTACACCAATTTGCACCTCCTAGAATTTGGCTTCACGGGAATATCAGCCCACACCCGGGGATTTCTTTCCCTGCCCACAGTGCAGCCGCAGGCTGTACCGTCCATTCTGGGTTTCAACCAATTTGCACTCCCAGATTTTGGCTTCACGGGAATATCAGCCCACACCCTGGTATTTCCTCCCTGCCCACAGTGCAGCCGCAGGCTGCACCCTCCATTCTGGGTTGCAACCAACACATGCTAGAATTTGGGTTCAAGGGAATATCAGCCCACACCCGGGGATTTCCATCCCTGCCCACAGTGCAGCTGCAGGCTGCCCCGTCCATTCTGGGTTTGAACCGTTTTGCATCTCCAAGAATTTGGCTACACGGGAATATCAGCCCACACCCGGGGATTTCCTCCACCGCATACAGTGCAGCCGCAGGCTGCACCGTCCATTCTGGGATGCAAACAACACCTCCTAGAATTTGGCTTCACGGGAATATCATCATACACCCGGGGATTTCCACCCCGCTCATAGTGCAGCCGCAGGCTGCACCGTCCATTCTGGGTTGCAACTAACACCTCCTAGAATTTGGCTTCACGGGAATATCAGCCCACACCCGGGGGTTTCTTCCCCTGCCCACAGTGCAGCCGCAGGCTGTACCGTCCATTCTGGGTTTGAACCGATTTGCATCTCCAAGAATTTGGCTACACGGGAATATCAGTCCTCGCCCGGGATTCCCTCTTTTCCTCACAGTGCAGCTGCAGGCTGCACCGTCCATTCTGGGTTTGAACCGATTTGCATCTCCAAGAATTTGGCTTCACGGGAATATCAGCCCACACCGGGGATTTCCTCCTTGCCTGACAGTGCAGCCGAAGGCTGCACCGTAAATTCTGGGTTTACACCAATTCGCACCTCCTAGAATTTGGCTTCACGGGAATATCAGCCCACACCCGGGGTTTTCCTCCCCTGCCCACAGTGCAGCCGCAGGCTGCACCGTCCATTCTGGGTTTACACCAATTCGCACCTCCTAGAATTTGGCTTCACGGGAATATCAGCCCACACCCGGGGATTTCCTCCCCTGCCCACAGTGCAGCCGCAGGCTGCACCGTCCATTCTGGGTTTACACCAACACCTCCTAGAATTTGGCTTCACGGGAATCTCAGCCTACACCCGGGGTTTTCCTCCCCTGCCCACAGTGCAGCCGCAGGCTGCACCGTCCATTCTGGGTTTGAACCGATTTGCATCTCCAAGAATTTGGCTTCACGGGAATATCAGCCCACACCGGGGATTCCCTCTGCCTCAC
This sequence comes from Aplectana chamaeleonis, assembly GCA_029168955.1. Lineage (NCBI taxonomy): Eukaryota > Metazoa > Nematoda > Chromadorea > Rhabditida > Cosmocercidae > Aplectana > Aplectana chamaeleonis. The sequence continues at coordinate 123,705 of JAPDOI010001793.1, read as the reverse complement.
AGTGCAGCCGCAGGCTGCACCGTACATTCTGGGTTTACACCAACACCTCCTAGAATTTGGCTTCACGGGAATATCAGCCCACACCCGGGGATTTCCTCCTGCTCATAGTGCAGCCGCAGGCTGCCCCGTCCATTCTGGGTTTACACCAATTCGCACCTCCTAGAATTTGGCTTCACGGGAATATCAGCCCACACCCGGGGATTTCTTTCCCTGCCCACAGTGCAGCCGCAGGCTGCACAGTACATTCTGGTTTACACCAATTCGCACCTCCTAGAATTTGGCTTCACGGGAATATCAGCCCACACCCGGGCTCCCCTGCCCACAGTGCAGCCGCAGGCTGCACCCGCCATTCTGGGTTTCAAGCAAGTTGGACCGCCAGAATTTGGCTTCACGGCAAGATCAGCCCACACCCGGGGATTTCCTCCTGCCCACAGTGCAGCCGCAGGCTGCACCCTCCATTCTGGGTTGCAACCGATTTGCACCTCCTAGAATTTGGCTTCACGGGAATATCAGCCCACACCCGGAGATTTCCTCCCCTGCCCACGTGGCAGCTGCAGGCTGCACCGTCCATTCTGGGTTTGAACCGTTTTGCATCTCCAAGAATTTGGCTACACGGGAATATCAGCCCACACCCGGGGATTTCCTCCCCCGCATACAGTGCAGCCGCAGGCTGCACCGTTCATTCTGGGATGCAAACGTTTGCACCTCCTAGAATTTGGCTTCACGGGAATATCATCATACACCCGGGGATTTCCACCCCCGCTCATAGTGCAGCCGCAGGCTGCACCGTCCATTCTGGGTTGCAACCAACACCTCCTAGAATTTGGCTTCACGGGAATATCAGCCCACACCCGGGGATTTCTTCCCCTGCCCACAGTGCAGCCGCAGGCTGTACCGTCCATTCTGGGTTTGAACCGATTTGCATCTCCAAGAATTTGGCTACACGGGAATATCAGTCCTCGCCCGGGATTCCCTCTTTTCCTCACAGTGCAGCTGCAGGCTGCACCGTCCATTCTGGGTTTGAACCGATTTGCATCTCCAAGAATTTGGCTTCACGGGAATATCAGCCCACACCGGGGGATTTCCTCCCTTGCCTGACGGTGCAGCTGAAGGCTGCACCGTAAATTCTGGGTTTACACCAATTCGCACCTCCTAGAATTTGGCTTCACGGGAATATCAGCCCACACCCGGGTATTTCCTCCCCTGCCCACAGTGCAGCCGCAGGCTGCACCCTCCATTCTGGGTTTGAACCGATTTGCATCTCCAAGAATTTGGCTTCACGGGAATATCAGCCCACACCGGGGGATTCCCTCCCCTGCTCACAGTGCAGCCGCAGGCTGCACCGTCCATTCTGGGTTGCAACCGATTTGCACTCTCCTAGAATTTGGCTTCACGGGAATATCAGCCCACACCCGGGATTTCCTCCTGCCCACAGTGCAGCTGCAGGCTGCACCGTCCATTCTGGGTTTGAACCGTTTTGCATCTCCAAGAATTTGGCTACACGGGAATATCAGCCCACACCCGGGGATTTCCTCCTGCATACAGTGCAGCCGCAGGCTGCACCGTCCATTCTGGGATGCAAACAACACCTCCTAGAATTTGGCTTCACGGGAATATCATCACACACCCGGGGATTTCCACCCCCGCTCATAGTGCAGCCGCAGGCTGCACCGTCCATTCTGGGTTTACACCAATTCGCACCTCCTAGAATTTGGCTTCACGGGAATATCAGCCCACACCCGGGGATTTCTTTCCCTGCCCACAGTGCAGCCGCAGGCTGTACCGTCCATTCTGGGTTTGAACCGATTTGCATCTCCAAGAATTTGGCTACACGGGAATATCAGTCCTCGCCCGGGATTCCCTCTTTTCCTCACAGTGCAGCTGCAGGCTGCACCGTCCATTCTGGGTTTGAACCGATTTGCATCTCCAAGAATTTGGCTTCACGGGAATATCAGCCCACACCGGGGATTTCCTCCTTGCCTGACGGTGCAGCCGCAGGCTGCACCGTAAATTCTGGGTTTACACCAATTCGCACCTCCTAGAATTTGGCTTCACGGGAATATCAGCCCACACCCGGGTTTTCCTCCCTGCCCACAGTGCAGCCGCAGGCTGCACCGTCCATTCTGGGTTTGAACCAATTTGCACCTCCTAGAATTTGGCTTCACGGGAATATCAGCCCACACCCGGGATTTCCTCCTGCCCACAGTGCAGCCGCAGGCTGCACCGTCCATTCTGGGTTTACACCAATTCGCACCTCCTAGAATTCGGCTTCACGGGAATATCAGCCCACACCCGGGGTTTTCCTCCCCCGCTCATAGTGCAGCCGCAGGCTGCACCGTCCATTCTGGGTTTGAACCGATTTGCATCTCCAAGAATTTGGCTTCACGAGAATATCAGCCCACACCGGGGGATTCCCTCTTTTCCTCACAGTGCAGCTGCAGGCTGCACCGTCCATTCTGGGTTTGAACCGATTTGCATCTCCTAGAATTTGGCTTCACGGGAATATCATCATACACCCGGGATTTCCTCCTGCTCACAGTGCAGCCGCAGGCTGCACCGTCCATTCTGGGTTTACACCAATTCGCACCTCCTAGAATTTGGCTTCACGGGAATATCAGCCCACACCCGGGGATTTCCTCCCTGCCCACAGTGCAGCCGCAGGCTGCACCGTACATTCTGGGTTTACACCAATTCGCACCTCCTAGAATTTGGCTTCACGGGAATATCAGCCCACACCCGGGTATTTCCTCCTGCCCACAGTGCAGCCGCAGGCTGCACCGTCCATTCTGGGTTTCAACCAATTTGCACCTCCCAGAATTTGGCTTCACGGGAATATCAGCCCACACCCGGTTATTTCCTCCTGCCCACAGTGCAGCCGCAGGCTGCACCTTCCATTCTGGGTTGCAACCGATTTGCATCTCCTAGAATTTGGCTTCACGGAAATATCAGCCCACACCCGGGATTTCCTCCTGCCCACAGTGCAGCTGCAGGCTGCACCGTCCATTCTGGGTTTGAACCGTTTTGCATCTCCAAGAATTTGGCTACACGGGAATATCAGCCCACACCCGGGGATTTCCTCCTGCATACAGTGCAGCCGCAGGCTGCACCGTCCATTCTGGGATGCAAACAACACCTCCTAGAATTTGGCTTCACGGGAATATCATCATACACCCGGGGATTTCCCCCTGCTCATAGTGCAGCCGCAGGCTGCACCGTCCATTCTGGGTTGCAACCAACACCTCCTAGAATTTGGCTTCACGGGAATATCAGCCCACACCCGGGATTTCTTCCTGCCCACAGTGCAGCTGCAGGCTGCACCGTCCATTCTGGGTTTGAACCGATTTGCATCTCCAAGAATTTGGCTTCACGGGAATATCAGCCCACACCGGGGGATTTCCACCCCCGCTCATAGTGCAGCCGCAGGCTGTACCGTCCATTCTGGGTTTACACCAATTTGCACCTCCTAGAATTTGGCTTCACGGGAATATCAGCCCACACCCGGCGTTTTCCTCCCCTGCCCACAGTGCAGCCGCAGGCTGCACCGTCCATTCTGGGTTTCAACCAATTTGCACCTCCTAGAATTTGGCTTCACGGGAATATCAGCCCACACCCGGGATTTCCTCCCTGCCCACAGTGCAGCCGCAGGCTGCACCGTCCATTCTGGGTTTGAACCGATTTGCATCTCCAAGAATTTGGCTTCACGGGAATATCAGCCCACACCCGGGGATTTCCTCCTGCTCACAGTGCAGCTGCAGGCTGCACCGTCCATTCTGGGTTTGAACCGATTTGCATCTCCAAGAATTTGGCTTCACGGGAATATCAGCCCACACCGGGGATTTCCTCCCTGCCTGACAGTGCAGCCGCAGGCTGCACCGTCCATTCTGGGTTTACACCAAGCACCTCCTAGAATTTGGCTTCACGGGAATATCAGCCCACACCCGGGGTTTTCCTCCCCTGCCCACAGTGCAGCCGCAGGCTGCACCGTCCATTCTGGGTTGCAACCAACACCTCCTAGAATTTGGCTTCACGGGAATATCAGCCCACACCCGGGGATTTCTTCCCCTGCCCACAGTGCAGCCGCAGGCTGTACCGTCCATTCTGGGTTTGAACCGATTTGCATCTCCAAGAATTTGGCTACACGGGAATATCAGTCCTCGCCCGGGATTCGCTCTTTTCCTCACAGTGCAGCTGCAGGCTGCACCGTCCATTCTGGGTTTGAACCGATTTGCATCTCTAAGAATTTGGCTTCACGGGAATATCAGCCCACACCGGGGGATTTCCTCCCTTGCCTGACGGTGCAGCTGAAGGCTGCACCGTAAATTCTGGGTTTACACCAATTCGCACCTCCTAGAATTTGGCTTCACGGGAATATCAGCCCACACCCGGGTATTTCCTCCCCTGCCCACAGTGCAGCCGCAGGCTGCACCCTCCATTCTGGGTTGCAACCAACACCTCCTAGAATTTGGCTTCACGGGAATATCAGCCCACACCCGGGGATTTCCTCCCCCGCTCATAGTGCAGCCGCAGGCTGCACCGTCCATTCTGGGTTGCAACCAACACCTCCTAGAATTTGGCTTCACGGGATTATCAGCCCACACCCGGGGATTTCCTCCCCTGCCCACAGTGCAGCTGCAGGCTGCACCGTCCATTCTGGGTTTGAACCGTTTTGCATCTCCAAGAATTTGGCTACACGGGAATATCAGCCCACACCCGGGGATTTTCTCCCCGCATACAGTGCAGCCGCAGGCTGCACCGTCCATTCTGGGATGCAAACAACACCTCCTAGAATTTCGCTTCACGGGAATATCATCACACACCCGGGGATTTCCACCCCCGCTCATAGTGCAGCCGCAGGCTGCACCGTCCATTCTGGGTTGCAACCAACACCTCCTAGAATTTGGCTTCACGGGAATATCAGCCCACACCCGGGGATTTCTTCCCCTGCCCACAGTGCAGCTGCAGGCTGCACCGTCCATTCTGGGTTTGAACCGATTTGCATCTCCAAGAATTTGGCTTCACGGGAATATCAGCCCACACCGGGGGATTTCCTCCCTGCCCACAGTGCAGCCGCAGGCTGCACCCTCCATTCTGGGTTGCAACCAACACCTCCTAGAATTTGGCTTCACGGGAATATCAGCCCACACCCGGGGATTTCCTCCCCCGCTCATAGTGCAGCCGCAGGCTGCACCGTCCATTCTGGGTTGCAACCAACACCTCCTAGAATTTGGCTTCACGGGATTATCAGCCCACACCCGGGGATTTCCTCCCCTGCCCACAGTGCAGCTGCAGGCTGCACCGTCCATTCTGGGTTTGAACCGTTTTGCATCTCCAAGAATTTGGCTACACGGGAATATCAGCCCACACCCGGGGATTTTCTCCCCGCATACAGTGCAGCCGCAGGCTGCACCGTCCATTCTGGTATGCAAACAACACCTCCTAGAATTTCGCTTCACGGGAATATCATCACACACCCGGGGATTTCCACCCCCGCTCATAGTGCAGCCGCAGGCTGCACCGTCCATTCTGGGTTGCAACCAACACCTCCTAGAATTTGGCTTCACGGGAATATCAGCCCACACCCGGGGATTTCTTCCTGCCCACAGTGCAGCTGCAGGCTGCACCGTCCATTCTGGGTTTGAACCGATTTGCATCTCCAAGAATTTGGCTTCACGGGAATATCAGCTCACACCGGTGGTTTCCCTCCCCTGCCCACAGTGCAGCCGCAGGCTGCACCGTACATTCTGGGTTTACACCAATTCGCACCTCCTAGAATTTGGCTTCACGGGAATATCAGCCCACACCCGGCGTTTTCCTCCCCTGCCCACAGTGCAGCCGCAGGCTGTACCGTCCATTCTGGGTTTGAACCGATTTGCATCTCCAAGAATTTGGCTACACGGGAATATCAGTCCTCGCCCGGGATTCCCTCTTTTCCTCACAGTGCAGCTGCAGGCTGCACCGTCCATTCTGGGTTTGAACCGATTTGCATCTCCAAGAATTTGGCTTCACGGGAATATCAGCCCACACCGGGGGATTTCCTCCCTTGCCTGACGGTGCAGCTGGAGGCTGCACCGTAAATTCTGGGTTTACACCAATTCGCACCTCCTAGAATTTGGCTTCACGGGAATATCAGCCCACACCCGGGTATTTCCTCCCCTGCCCACAGTGCAGCCGCAGGCTGCACCCTCCATTCTGGGTTGCAACCAACACCTCCTAGAATTTGGCTTCACGGGAATATCAGCCCACACCCGGGGATTTCCTCCCCCGCTCATAGTGCAGCCGCAGGCTGCACCGTCCATTCTGGGTTGCAACCAACACCTCCTAGAATTAGGCTTCACGGGATTATCAGCCCACACCCGGGGATTTCCTCCCCTGCCCACAGTGCAGCTGCAGGCTGCACCGTCCATTCTGGGTTTGAACCGTTTTGCATCTCCAAGAATTTGGCTACACGGGAATATCAGCCCACACCCGGGGATTTTCTCCCCGCATACAGTGCAGCCGCAGGCTGCACCGTCCATTCTGGGATGCAAACAACACCTCCTAGAATTTCGCTTCACGGGAATATCATCACACACCCGGGGATTTCCACCCCCGCTCATAGTGCAGCCGCAGGCTGCACCGTCCATTCTGGGTTGCAACCAACACCTCCTAGAATTTGGCTTCACGGGAATATCAGCCCACACCCGGGGATTTCTTCCCCTGCCCACAGTGCAGCTGCAGGCTGCACCGTCCATTCTGGGTTTGAACCGATTTGCATCTCCAAGAATTTGGCTTCACGGGAATATCAGCTCACACCGGGGGATTCCCTCCCCTGCCCACAGTGCAGCCGCAGGCTGCACCGTACATTCTGGGTTTACACCAATTCGCACCTCCTAGAATTTGGCTTCACGGGAATATCAGCCCACACCCGGCGTTTTCCTCCCCTGCCCACAGTGCAGCCGCAGGCTGCACTGCCTATTCTGGGTTTCAACCAATTTGCACCTCCTAGAATTTGGCTTCACGGGAATATCAGCCCACACCCGGGGATTCCCTCCCCTGCCCACAGTGCAGCCGCAGGCTGCACAGTACATTCTTTGTTTACAGCAATTCGCACCTCCTAGAATTTGGCTTCACGGGAATATCAGCCCACACCCGGGGTTTTCCTCCCCTGCCCACAGTGCAGCCGCAGGCTGCACCGTCCATTCTGGGTTTCAACCAATTTGCACTCCCAGATTTTGGCTTCACGGGAATATCAGCCCACACCCGGGTATTTCCTCCCCTGCCCACAGTGCAGCCGCAGGCTGCACCCTCCATTCTGGGTTGCAACCAACACCTCCTAGAATTTGGCTTCACGGAAATATCAGCCCACACCCGGGGATTTCCTCCCCTGCCCACAGTGCAGCTGCAGGCTGCACCGTCCATTCTGGGTTTGAACCGTTTTGCATCTCCAAGAATTTGGCTACACGGGAATATCAGCCCACACCCGGGGATTTCCTCCACCGCATACAGTGCAGCCGCAGGCTGCACCGTCCATTCTGGGATGCAAACAACACCTAGAATTTGGCTTCACGGGAATATCAGCCCACACCCGGGGATTTCCTCCCCTGCCCACAGTGCAGCTGCAGGCTGCACCGTCCATTCTGGGTTTGAACCGTTTTGCATCTCCAAAAATTTGGCTACACGGGAATATCAGCCCACACCCGGGGATTTCCTCCCCCGCATACAGTGCAGCCGCAGGCTGCACCGCCCATTCTGGGATGCAAACAACACCTCCTAGAATTTGGCTTCACGGGAATATCATCACACACCCGGGGATTTCCACCCCCGCTCATAGTGCAGCCGCAGGCTGCACCGTCCATTCTGGGTTGCAACCAACACCTCCTAGAATTTGGCTTCACGGGAATATCAGCCCACACCCGGGGATTTCTTCCCCTGCCCACAGTGCAGCTGCAGGCTGCACCGTCCATTCTGGGTTTGAACCGATTTGCATCTCCAAGAATTTGGCTACACGGGAATATCAGTCCTCGCCCGGGATTCCCTCTTTTCCTCACAGTGCAGCTGCAGGCTGCACCGTCCATTCTGGGTTTGAACCGATTTGCATCTCCAAGAATTTGGCTTCACGGGAATATCAGCCCACACCGGGGGATTCCTCCCTGCCCACACTGCACCCGCAGGCTGCCCCGTGCATGCTGGGTTTACACGAATTCGCACCGGCTGGAATTTGGCGTCACGGGAATATAAGCCCACACCCGGGGTTTTCCTCCCCTGCCCACAATGCAGCCGCAGGCTGCACCGTCCATTCTAGGTTGCAACCGATTCGCACCTCCTAGAATTCGGCTTCACGGCAATATCAGCCCACACCCGGGGTTTTCCTCCCCTGCCCACAGTGCAGCCGCAGGCTGCACCGTCCATTCTGGGTTTAGACCAATTTGCACCTCCTAGAATTTGGCTTCATGGGAATATCAGCCCACACCCGGGGTTCTTCTCTCTTGCCGGACGTCCATTTTGGGTTTCGAGTGACTTGAACCACACTTAATGTTAGCCAACAGTAAGATGAGCCTACACCCAGGGTTTTCTTCCTTTGCGGAGCGGTGCAGCCGAAGCAATGTTGCGACTTTGCGCGACGGGTGTTGTAGAATTTTTGGAAAAGTTTTGCAAAAAATGAAATGGAGGGGGTCGTAAACAGTTCGGAGGAAAAACTGCCCTGGACCACCACTATTCTGAATGTTTCCCAATTTTGTCATTCTCAAAAAGCTGAACGAATTTTTCATTCCGTGCGGGGATCATTAAACTTTGGAAAATGAAAAAAATTCTGGTGAACGAGAGGGTCGTAGCTCCGCTGAAAATTGACGCAACCACTCCGAATTTCAGCCAATAATAAGATCACCCACTGCGCGGTGTTATCTAGACTTCTCTTTTTCAAGAGCTTGCTTAGGATTGTGTCGTTAGGAATTCCATTCGGCATCGTCATGGGGCTAGCGGCATAGAAATAATTTGTTTCGGTCGATGGGCTATTTACAGCCACGGTAATACACAAAGACAGCTCAAATTGAGTCTGTACCATGTCTTCTTTTACTGTAGATTATTTTGGATCATTCAGGTGCATTAGCTCATTTCTCACTCGAACATGGAATGCATTATGCGGAAGAAAGTAAGGTGAACCCAGGGAGAACTACCCAGAGGAAACAGGATTTCACCTGATTATGGAGCCGTTGAACTATTTGATGTCAAGGTAAGCCTTCTTTCGAAAATATTGTGTTAGGTACGCAGCCTGGAAAGGCGCCTTTTTTCGAAAAATGGTCATAACAGTCTGGCGTGGCCAAGCACGCAGCTCCTGATACTGATTGACCGCGTTTCTTCTTGTTTACTTTCACATTTTTTGGTCATAAGTCATAGTTAAGGGAACGGATCAAAAATTAGTAACGATATGCCTTGCCGCATCCCTTCTGAAGTTATTCGAAGGTAAGGTGGGAACAAGAAGGAGGGAGAGAGGAGCAGGTGTCTGTGGGGGAAGGGGTTACGGGCAGTTTGCTCAGAATGCGACTTTCCCGAGTTTTGGTGTTACATAGGAAAATTATTTTTTGACGTACCCTCTATAAAACGTCGTAATTCACATCATACGAGGCGCGAGCGGCGCGCGCGACGCCTCAGCCTCCGTCTGCCCTCCGCTCTCTCACTATCTCTAACCTTCGCTCCGCACCAGCACGCGCGGGAACCATGTGAATTTAGCCGTTTTGTAGCCTGTAGGTTTCTTGTGATAATCCTAACCTGCGCGATTGCAACGCGAAGAGGAGGGAGGGACACAGAAACGGAGTGTTGTGGTAGAAGCTGAAGCGCGCAACATCAACAACCGCAGGGCGGTTTAGGTGCGTTTGAGTTCACACCATGGATAAGGTGTCCGGAGAGATTCTTGTGACCAGATTCTTGTGATCGGAGGGTACGGTTCCAGAACAGGTGTGGGAATGGGAGTATTTGGTGGTGTTATCGTTTCTAGCGAAAATCTGGTCCGCTTTTGCGGACAACCGCTGCGGCAACTATGAATACGTCGTGCTGAAAAAAAAGGTTATAAGTGCAGGGGCCCATCACGATTACCATTGTGTTGCGTGATACAACACCCGTTGTCCGCAAATGCGGACCGGAATTTCGCTTTGATAACCACAGTATGTTACTTCGACAATCTCAATCTATTCTTCTTCATGATTGACAAAGCTGCTTCTATTGGAAATATTGAAGCTTCAAGGGAATACATAAATTTTTTTATATGCATTTCTCATTCCAGGTGGATCAGAGACTACTAATGTGACTTCAACGGAGATGATAGTTCACGTGTAATTCAGTGATATCATTTTGTTTCCTCATTGTATTATTGTGCATTTGGATAAATAATCAGAATTTGATTCAAAGACATGTACAATGGAACTGACTTCCAGGGATTCCTCCTTCGTGCTGAAGGTGTTGAGTTGGTTCAATCTGTTTCAGTTTACACATCCTTTGTAAAGTCGTAAGTCTCACGACTCATGGCGCGAGCGATGCTGCTCCGTCCGTCATGCTCTCTCTCGCTGTCTCTAATGGAGCTGAGGTTAGAGACATCGGGAGAGCGCATGACGGACGGAGGGAGCAGCATCGCGCACGCGGCTCGCGCCATGATTCGTGAGAATAACGCGTAGAAACCATGAAATTTCGCGGCTCTACAGCCTGTACATTCTTTGCGTCCCACGATTACGCGACGTTGGTGGGTTCAGTTGGCGCGGATCGCTTTGGTTCCTCTTGGTTCACCTTTATTTGGCGAAATCTCGGGACAGGGGCTCTCTACACACCGAGGGAGGAGTTGCCGCGCCTTTCGCGACTCTAATTCCACTCGCGACCACTTCGCTTGCATTGAGTAGCGTGACGTTTCGAACTGCAAAAAACGGGACAACTCACTCGGTGTGTAGAGAGCCCCTGTCCCCGAAATCTCGGTGGACATATGTTCAGAGATACGTGCACACAGTCTGAGCTGATGCAAACTACGCTAACAAGAGGGAAACAAGCGACCAGTGCGGTTCGTGCCGACTCTACCCGGAATAGGGTCAAGCGAATTGAAGCGAATTCTACACATGGTTGAAGGAGTTAGGCCGGCCAAGCCGGCTTGTCGTTTGGCGAAGCTAAACGAGTGCTAAACATGGTAAATGGAGGGAAGCCGGCCTATAGTTGATTGAAGCCATGCGAATCTACGCATGGTCAATGGATAGAAGCCGGCCTGTGGTGAAGCGAAGTCAAGCGAATTCTATACATGGTTGAAGGAGGAAAGCCGGCCTATCGTTTGGCCAAGCCAACACCTAGAGTCCGATGTCGGGGAAACTGTTTTCAGCAGAGATGCTGTTATTGAAGATATATCGTGTTCACTGGCAAAACCATTCTTCAGTAACAGAATCGTGCCATTTTCTGTTTCATCTGAATAGGCTATCTGGAACAGGAACCACAGAACCGGCGGTGCCGGTCCGCCAGCTGCGCTGGCCGGCGTGAGCAGCTGGTTTATACACATGTAGATAAATGTGCACGTTTTTCTACACTACACTATGCTCAGTTCATTGTCTTAACCTTCTTTCAAACGCACTCACAGTTGGTCCACGGGCCACTAGTAGCTCTCAAAACTTTGGAGAAGCCAGGCTCAATCCTCACAGACGCCTCGGTCATCGGGACTCACGCGTAAAATAAAATGCGTGTGGTGCAGGCGCACACAACACACGCGCCTTTACGCGCAAATAAAAAAAAACAGAAAAACTGATTTTTTTCAAAGCATGGATAAAGCCTTAATTATGCGATGAATACGCGACAGTGCATTAACATACGTATATGACTACGACAAAACAACTCCTTTGAGTACAAGTACTGTATTTATTGGATTGAGATTTTCACAGTAACTCTTCTCTTTACATTACGAAGCTAATTTTCCCTGTTTGCTTAGTTACCGTTCCCATCACTTCTTTCCAGCACAATAGTTTTCTTTGGGTTTCCGGGCATAATGCGCCAGTTTTTTGAGTTTTCAGTTCTTCGTACTGGGCCTTTTTCATTGATAACAGACGTCTCATACCATTCCACTCTTCACAGCTGTTCTACTTCTGGAACGTTAATCGTAAAAAGGCGTAAAAAATTGAAACATCGACTATAATTCTTTTTCAATCACGGTCACCCAGAGTTTTCTTTCAGATTTTCGTATGAATGTGGACTCAATGAGAAATACCGAGCGGTGTATATATGTAATTCAGAACAAGAACAATGATTTTCAGTATTCCCTCGAGAGTTTACCTACTTAACATAAGCAGTCGGCGATGTGGCAATGCAATTAGTATCACCACTTTATGCAACCTTGGCAATGTGTACCGCTCGGTTCCGGAGATTACAAGAGTGCGGTAGGCCACCGCAAAAATAACCTGGTACTCTAAGGCACCAGACAAGTTCTCCAGGAAGTTCTTAAACAAGCTTACCACGAGTCTTTTCCAGTTTTCCTCAGAACCTCGATCCATTCATTCATTCATTCAACGACTTTATTGTGGAAATAAAGAAACATACATATACACGTATGTGAATGAGATTCTTTGTTAAAGTAAAAAAAAGATGCATAACAATGGCAGAAGTGAGAAGGGGACAAAATATGATTTTTTTTTTTTGCAGAGGAAATTTCTCTTTCTACAATTCGAATGACATCTTGTCTCAAGATACTTGAGGCCACCGCTTCTGGGACAAAGAAAAGCACAACAAGCTGGAAAAACCCGTCACATTAGATTATTAGTAATACCCTTTTAATCAGAGTGGACGCTCACTCGTTCCTTGTAATGACCTGAGATCGTACTTGGATAATCCGCGTTGCCATCCGTGAAATTCTTGCTGCCGAGATGTCGTACGTTCGTGCCGTGGCAGTGTGGAGGAAAGAAGATCGCCTCCGTGCAAACCGACGTCAACCCCTCCGAGAAGAGGGTTTTTGTCATGGGAGAGGTGCTGGTCGGCCGCAGCTCTCCTGAGGATTTTATTACAAAGGGCCGGCGTCGAGAGGAATCCAGGTCCAGCACGGAAGTATCCATGTGCCACCTGCGGCGAGGATGTTACCTGGCATAAAACAAGTGTCCAGTGCTTCGGATGCCAAAGGTGGGTGCACTTCTCCTGTTCGGGCCTCAGTTCTGTGAGGCATCATGACTCATCCTTTCGTTGTGTTCTATGCTCTGCCCCCAACAACTCTGATTCCTCAATTACCAACCGCCCCCTCTCCATTGTTCACATTAATCTCAACGGCCTTCGCAACAAGTTATCTGAACTCTCTCTATTCGCACGTTCTCATCACCCGGATGTTATCATGGTTCAAGAAACCAAGCTCTCTCCATCTACCACTTATCCCCAACCTAACATTCCGGGCTACACCGCCTATCACATGCCAAGGACAGCTCTTGGGGGCGGAGTGTCTACTTTCGTTCAATCTGCCTTACCTTCTCATATTATCCCTAATACTCCTAAGGACGGTACTCTCGAGTACATTCCTGTCCACCTCCCCCTCAAAATCCCTTTTATCTCTATTTAACATATATATTCCTCCTATATCATCTTGTCCCCCCTCTTATAATCCTATTCCCCTCCTTAAGCAGTTGTACGACTGCTCACTCTCCCCTTCAGCTGTCTTTGCGGGTGACTTCAATGCTCACACGTTCTGTTCCGCTCTTGATTCTGACGCCAGAGTCAAAGATGTCGAAGAATGGGCTGAGGAGTGTGACCTGGTTATCCTCAATGATGACCAGCCCACTCGTCTCCCTGCCAACGGCCGACCTTCTAGCCCAGACATCTCTCTTGTGTCATCCAATCTCTCTAATGCTTGCACGTGGTCCACATCCACAACTCTCTCCAGTGATCACATTCCCGTCTTTGTCTATATTGATCTCTCTGACTCTCTTGCCCCTTACTCTGGTTTTCGTCATCGTACTTATCTTAATTTAGGCTTAGCAGACTGGACCCTGTTCAGAGATGTTGCACTTCGCCATGCGGTCGACTACCCATGGAATGGTGATGTTCATCAGAAAGAGCGCCATCTAACAAGTGCCATCCGCAAGGCCATGAAAGCTGCAATTCCTGAGGGTCGTGTCAAGACCTTTTTCCAAATGTCAGCAGGGAAATACTGCAGAAGATAAGAACCAGAGATGAGAAGAGAGCCGCAGACCATCTAGACCCGGACATAGCTGTGCTGGATAACGAGATCAAGCAGGATCTGGATAAGAACAAGAAGGAATGCTGGGAGAAGTTCACTGAAAAGCTGAATTTCAAGGCTGACGGAACTACGACGTGGAAAGTGTTGAGGAAAATTTCCGGCAAGTCCGCTCCTCGATGAGCTCCGCTATTGAGTTCGAGGAGAACGTCTTCAAATCAGGGAAAGCGGCTGCTTATGCGCTCGGCAAGAACTTCTTCATCACACGTGCCAAGCGAGGCGTGCAGAACAGAGTCACGGTTAGAGAACTGAGCCGGTTGCCGCTCATGAACGCTTCTGAGGCCTTTACTCTCACGCAAGTAGAGAAGGCTATCAAAGAAATGCGGAATTCGAAGGCTATCGGACCTGACGGTATCTCCCCAGCCATCCTGAAGAAGCTTCCCACGGAACTTCTACCGATGCTTGCAGATATCATTAACACTTCTTTCCGGACCTGCACTCTACCCCAAGCTTGGAAGACAGCCAATGTGATACCGTTGCCAAAGCCAGGCAAGTCCCAAAGCACGGCAAAGGGCTTTCGACCAATAAGCCTGTTATCGCCCGTCGCTAAATTAGCTGAAAAGTTGATCGTGACGGACCTGGCTGATCAAAATGAGCGACAGCAGCATCAGCATGGGTTCAGGAAACTTCACTCCACTACTACAGCTCTATTAGAGATCGTGAGCTTTGCGGTCGATGGGTTCAACATGAGAAAGCCCCTGAGAACGGTGGCCGTCGCCCTCGACCTGGGCAAAGCGTTTGACTCTGTTAACTTGGGACTGCTGTCCGAGAAACTGCTCAAGTCGTCGCTACCATCATGGCAGAAGCGATGGATTGCAGCGTTCACTAAACGCCGCCGTGCTAAGGTTCTGTTCCAGAATCATGTATCCGATAGCATTCCAATAGCAGCCGGTGTTCCGCAAGGCGGAGTGTTGTCCCCTGCCCTATTCAGCCTGTATCTTGAGGACATTCCCGAGCCTCCCAATGATGTAAGGATTGTTATGTATGCCGACGACATCACCATCATGTGCCAGGATCGTGACCTGCAGATAGCCGCTAACAAGATCAGCGCCTATCTCGTCGAGTTGAAGCTCTTCCTCGATAAAATGATGCTCACAGTCTCTGCCGCAAAATCCTCTGTTTCAGTGTTCACAACGAACACCAAGGAACACAGTGCCCATCCAGATGTCAAATGGGATGGTGACCTGTTGCCAGCAGCAAAATTCCCAAGCTGCTTGGCCTTATTCTTGATCCTCACTGAAGTTCCACAAAAACGCGGAACAGAAACAAACGGTCGTCAAGGCTAGACTTAATATCTTGAGAGCTCTCGGAGGAACATCATGGGGAAGCGGCCGAGAGACTATATTGAGAACCTACAGAGCAATACTTCAGCCGGCTCTGGAATATGCGGCACCAGTGTGGCAGCACCTGGTGTCTGACAGCTCCTGGAATAAGCTGCAGCGTGTACAGAATGCTGCGCTTAGAATTGCTACCGGTTGTGCAAGGAGCTCCCCGGTGGAGCATCTTCACGCGGAGGCCTGCATATTGCCGGTCAAGGAGCATTGTGAACTCCAGGCACAGCAGATGTATATTAATGTTCTGAGGCAGCCGAATCATCCGTCAAAGAGAATCATGAAGCCCATAAGAGAGAGGTCGATTAGGACGCCGTTCGCCGATGCTCCTCGTAAAGTTGATGTACAGAGATGGGCCGACTCCAACATGGAAAGGCTTCGTCTTCTGCGTGAGGAGCACACCCAGTTTGTTCGAGGATATCTAGCGAAGGCGGCTGTGAACCCTATCTTGGGAACAGTGCCGCCTCGGGTTTGCGAGTCTGAATCTCAACTCGGCAGACGAGCCAGATGTGCTCTTGCATCGCTGCGCTGTGGTCACTCTATTCTGCTCATGTCTTACGTCAACAAGATCGACAGCAGCCGACCAGACGCATGCCCGGACTGTGGTGCTCCCGGACACGACACGGCGCACTTGTTCATGTGCCCGAAGAGACCTACCTCCTTAACAACAATGGACCTTTGGACGAATCCTGTGAAGGCCGCCCAGTTCCTCAACCTATGACAAAAACCACTTTGAGGCTGCAGAAGAAGAAGAAGAAGAAATCCTTTTTTTTTTGCAACCGTTTTGCTTATCTAATGTAGCCGCGTTTGGCATCCTATGTATTCAACACTTAATTGTCCAGTCTCCATTGTTGATGGCAGGGGAGCAGGATGCCATCGTCTGAATCTGTGCCTCTGTTTTGGTTATTCACCAGGGGAGTGCGGCAATTGCCGTTTGCCGTTCGCCGGCCACTTTTGGCGTTTGCCGTTGCCGTTTGCCGAAAATTTCGCTTGAAAAGGCAAACTTTCGGTAAAAATTCGATTTTATTTTTACTAGGTAATCAGAGGAATTCGGTCAAGTTCAAAGCTGTTTGGGAGTCTTGAAGTGTGTTCTTCAAATCATCAGATTCTTAACCCCTTAGAAATGACGAAATTGCAAAATCCCTCTCCCTGAAACATTCTGATTACTGCAAGTTCCACGGTTACAAAGCCAAGAGGTATCAAAAGTGGAGCGTGAAAGCATCCTTCTTTAGACGTATGAACCAGTTAAGAATTCGTGTAGCCCTTTTTCGCCAGTTCCGCACCTGGTGGACGTTACGAAACGTGCTTTAGTCTTTGAAAAATTCGGAATCTGACCTCATAATCGTGTCCAGCGCCCAGAATAACCGCCTGATCAAAGTTCAGGTGAGAGCATGTTTTCCGAACTTTGCACTTGAATGTTGTCTGCTCTGAATGTCAGGAAACGTTCCATCATTACTCTGACCTCGCCAGGCGCTGTGGGGAAGCTCACACAGACGAGGAAGGAGGTAAATGATTCAGCATATGTTCTTGACCCTCTAACGCAAATGACAGTACATCGGTTTCGTATCACAAATTCCTTATCACAGTGTTATTGTCCACCAGATCACATGAGTTTCTCAGCTTTGTGCCTCTAAAGGCTATATATCCCACTTTGGTCATCATCAATATTAAAAAATATCAAAAAATGACTTTAAAAAGTATAAAGAATATATCACAAGTGAATATATGATAAGTGGATTCCGTACCACATGAAAAAATGAACTATTCCAGTTGTATTACTTGAGTGTATTTACAAGACAACTGGTTTTCGTATTTAAAACTATCTTCTGTAAGAAAAACTGGCCGCAAAGCTCTTTCTGATCTGAATTCGGACTCTAACGAACGTAAATCCGAGAAACGGTGAGTCGGTGAATTTTAGCGAATTGCGCGTGCGTTGTGTGCGCCTGCACCACACGCATTTTATTTTACGCGTGAGTCGCTGCGGTCGCGTCGGCGCGGCGCGGTTTTCTCATTAGAGCGCGTTAATCTTTCACCTGCTTTCCAAGTGAAACCACTTTTAGTGTGCATTTCTTATGTTACTGCGGTAACTTCTTATTCACTGGCGTCTTAATTCGATATGCCTCGATTTATTTCAGGTGATTTGCACTGGGAAGTCTACAGATGTTCGTTTCGCTGAATTTATACGATCATACGGTCAAAGATTTTTATAAAATCTGGCGCTGACGAAACTTAAATTTTTACTGCTGAATATTCGAAAAAACAAAACATTGATTTCGAAATGTTTTATGCTTACCAGGGGAGCTGGTAATGCTATATTCTCTACTTTCCTTGTCCTTGACAAAATCGAACTCTCCAATCAGAAATCATAACAGGGGGAAATTGCCATAACTGATGCCAGACTAGATTTCTTCGAATCCGTATAATATAATCCGTCGGGGAAAACGAAATGTTCAATTTTTGTCGATCAATTTTTTTACGGTCGATGGTAAGTTTGCTTTCATGGATTCGTAGAATTATACTCTCGCATCGTTTATGGAGACTTTCCCCTGTGGCTTCGAAACAGGTAACCACATGAGGCTCAAGGCATCCCGAGATGGACGCGAAAAAATGATAGATCAGGTAATGAGCACCCAAAAGAGCCCTTAGAAACAAGTTTTCAGCCCAATCCGAGACTATTTTTTTTGAACATCCTGAAAATTGCCATCCGCGTACTCCTTTTATCTACTCAAAGCTATGAAAATGGCCACTTTTAGAAATCTCCTGTTAATCTCTGAGACATTTAGGGGATTCGGAAACGGATTATCAATGTTGTGTTCATTACCTACAACTATCAGCACATGGTTTTATGAAAACCCACGGCAACTGTAAGGCAAGCTCTACGAGAGCCGAATAGAAAGGCATTATTTGCCCCTCATTCAGGGAACCGCGGCCTACTCAGATAATAACACCGGCTGAGCGGGCGGAGATGTAGGCTCGCCGGCTGAGCGGGCAGGCTTATTTTGGGGGCGGAGTGTCTTACCGGCTGAGCGGGCGAGCATGCGTTTTACCGGCTGAGGGGCATGGCTTTATCGGCTGAGTGGGCAGACATAAATCCACGGCTGAGCATGTCACCGGCTGATCGGGCAGACATAGCATTACCGGCTGAGGGGCATGGCTTTACCGGCTGAGCGGGCAGACACTAAAGCAAACCAGGCTCATGTACGGAGCGGGCGAAATGGACTTCGAACTGATTCGGGTGTTGGCATTCGAACGGGTGGTCATCCACACGATTTGGATCATTTACCCCTCACCCCTTACGGTTAGTTGTGACCGTGGGGACGTGACAGCGGGTCAGTTCATGATTTTTAAAGCAAGGTAAGGCTTGCCGCTTCAGAAATGAAACGCAAGCCTCGAACTTGCTGGGGAATAGGGAGAGCCTACTAGGGGCTTCATCTAGTCTTGCAGATCGATATCATTCACGTGGTTAGCTACTAATACCGGCAGAGCGGACCTCCATTTACCGGCTGAGGGGACAGTGAATGCGGGCTGAGGGGGCAGCCATTTACCGGCTGAGGGGACAGTGAATACCGGGGCATGCCCGGGTACAATGTTTACTCAGCCGGTATTGCCTGCCCCCTCAGCCGGAGTTACTGCCTGAGTAGCTGTGATACCGTTATCATGGGATCAAATTAGTTCTTCCTCCATTTCCACAACTGTTTATTTTTTAAAAGCAGCAACTCCGTGTTTATATAACGCAGCTGCATTGCAGCTCCCTTTCAAACGATACCGATCATGCAGTTTCCTCTATGGAAGCCAGCCGTTTCTTATTATCTTCCAAATCTGATCAATTACTTCAACCAGTGATTATTACATTATATGTTCAAGTGGCTGTGCTACGTTCACCAGTTCGATCAAGTCCCCCCCAGCAGTGGATAACGTAAAAACAACTGACAATATCTATGAAGGTGTATATCCTACATATTCAAAGCTACAAAACACATTGTGAAGTTTTATTACTCAAATACGGTTCAAATGGCTTCTGTTTCCTCCAGTTGTTGTCAGATTGGTGCGTCTCCTTCTAGAAAAAATGCATTGACGCACTAACGTAAAATATTAACGATAATCATTTAGCTGAAGGTCATAAATGTTTCAAGTAGCTACTCATTAAAAAACTCACACTTGTATAAAAGCAGTATTAGTTGATGGCACGCGAAACGTTTTTTTAGGAGAGTAGCGGCTACATCCGCAGTAGACGCATTTCGAAAACTCGTATCGCATTAAAGTTGCAGAAGTTCCTAAAGTGATATTTAAGACAAGTCTGTCAGGAAAAGGTGCCAATCCTATGTAAAGGACCTCACCGTTTCATCATCTAGCTGCAGATCTGCTCAGCAAACCTGACACTTCTCCGATAAAAAACAGTTCGTATGCAAGAATGAAACCAAAATTACCATCGACTGAGAAAATTGATCGAATAGAGTTTTCCTCGATGGATTTTATTCAAGGACAAGGAAAGTAGAATACATAGCATTTCCAGCTCCCTTGTTAAATAAAAAATATTGCGAAATCAATGTTTATTGTTTTTTCGAATATTGAGCAGAAAAAAAGTAAGTTCGTAAGTGTCAGATTTTAGAAAAACCTCTGAGAATGCTCAGTTGGGCATCAATAAGTATAGCGAAACGGTTTCCCAGTGCAAATCATCTGAAATAAATACAGGCATATCGAATTAAGACGCCAGTAAATAAGAAGTTAGAGCAGTAACATAAGAAATGCACACTAAAAGTGGTTTCACTCGAATGAGACTGAAGAAAGCAGGTGGGAGATCAACGCGCTCTAATGAGAAAACCGCGCCGCGCCGACGCGACCGCAGCAACACAATTTGTCCAGTCACCAGGATTTAGTGGCTTCTATAACTTTGGATGGTGCTGCCAGAGTATACTTCGGCGACTCGAAAATTTTTTCGAATAATCGAGTCTTCGACTAAGTCGATTTTTCTAAATTTCGAATAATCGAGTTTTTGACTAAGTCGATTTTCGAAAATTTCGAATAATCGAGTTTTCGACTAAGTCGATTTTCGAAAATTTCGAATAATCGAGTTTTCGACTAAGTCGATTTTCGAAAATTTCGAATAATCGAGTTTCGACTAAGTCGATTTTTGAAAATTTCGAATAATCGAATAGTCGAATTGACTCGATTTTTCGAATAATCGAATGGTCATGTTTTTGACTAACTCTATTTTTCCAATTTTCAACAATTGAGTTTCTGAAGCACCTTATCTCGACTATTTTGAGAATACCACATTCTACTGCTCCAAGACTTTGATTGAAAGTATATCTGGCCATGAAAAATGCCATTTCCACGCGGTAAGACGGTTGGAACCAAATATTCATGTATTAATGTCGATGAGCAATATCGATCGACCGATTTCCGGAAACCAAACAAACTTCACTGCTGTAAAGAAATAAAAAACAAAGAGATCATTTAAAAGATGAGCAATGAGAATTCTTCTTTGAAGACGATAACCATTGAAAATACCGAAAGTTAGTTTAACAATAAGAAGTCAGGGCAACTCGTAATCCAATTCAAGGTCTTCCAAACTGATAGTGGAGTCGTCGGATTCAAGTCCTTCTGTTGAGCTATGAGCTACATTCGAGAAGCATGAGCAAATAACAACGGGCGACAAATGGGATGCATGGTCTGCAATTGTCTGAAAACTGCTCAACTGACGAAAAATTTCTCTGACTCGAAACAGTCGACTATCGAATTCATTCGACTGTTAGGGTCTATCGAATAATCGAGTTTCGACTAAGTCGATTTTTCTAAATTTCGAATAATCGAGTTTCGACTAAGTCGATTTTTGAAAATTTCGAATAATCGAGTTTCGAGATTTTTGAAAATTTCGAATAATCGAGTTTTCGACTAAGTCGATTTTTGAAAATTTCGACTAGTCGAGTAGTCGAATGACTCGATGTCGACTGTTTCAGTCGATACCAAGACTCGATGACTCGACTCGACATAAGTATATGGCAGAGATGAAATGTTGATTACTACGAGGATTGCTCAGAACTCAGCCCGCGAGGCCGGCTGGCGTGGCGCGTGCGACGCAAATCTGCGGCGCGCGCGTCGAGCACGATTGGAGCACGATTATACACCACCAAAAACTTATACAGGCGAAACGAGGCCTAGCTCTGCTCAATACCCTACTGAAGAGCCTCCGGAAGTAAAGATAATGCAATACGTGGTATGAGCACTAAATTTCACACTATATAAAGGTTAAGAGGCTTTTCCTACTACAGAAGCAACATCATCACCAAAGGAGGGTTGCACTCATAAGATGAAGTTTCGAGATGCAACTTTTATATGTTCAAAAGGGAGGACAGTGCTTCAATATTTCATACTCAGAATTGGCTAATTGCCTCAGAGATTTACACGAGATTTGCAAAAGTGAGCATTTCCATAGCTTTGCCAATAGAAAAGGGACACACGAATGAAAATTTTCAGAGCGTTCAAAAAATTGTCTTGGATTGAGCTTAAAACTTATTTCTAGGGGTCATTTTGGGTGCTGATTACGAGCCTGAGGCCCATTTGTCAATGTTTGAAATATCTTTCAGAGTTAGTCCGAAGCTTCAAAATGGAGGAAACTCTGCTGTCCAAAAGCTACTTTTGACGCTTTCGAGAATCCTACGATCAAATCGCCTCAAAACTTGTACGTTGGGGTTATTCGGGCCGCGTAACACGAATCTGCAACCCGTTTATCGATTTTCGATAAATCACGGTAGGTCACGGTGGGTACGCGGTAACTCGGTCAAAGTCTCAGATTTGACTGAAAATTTCACTGTGGGTAATATTTGGGACGCTGAACACGGAAATGAGATCCATTTTTCGATTTTTGAATCTTTAAGGTAAACGACACCATGTAAAAGGCATTATGACTACCGCATCCCACAGTAACCTTAAGTCTGGCAAGGAATAGTCCCCAGATTCGGGTTCAGCGCCCTATATAACCCTCAGTTGAAAATTTTGAGCCGAATTCAAAAATTTTTTTGAAGGCCCTGAAAATTCCCTGATGCGCTTACCTTTTTGTGACGCAATGAAAACTCCCGCTTTCAGAATCCCCGCAGCCATTTCGGAAAATTCAAGAGCGGGTCATTTATTTGAGGTCAGAGACGTACAGCAACGACAGCATGGTTTTCCAAATCGCCACCGGAAGGTGGCAAGCCTCCCTTGTAACAGAACCCTCGAGACCAGCTGTTCCAAATTAGTCTATTTCTCCTCTTCAGCGCTCGATGTCTATTCTTGAGACGATTCTTTTTGGCAAGTAATAGAATGTATGAAAAGGATTGAGCGAATAACGAATATTGAATATTTTCTAACGAATTGTTTTTCATGCTATTTCTAAGGCAGTGAGGCTTAGCCTACACTTGAAAACCTCGAAATTAACGAGTAATACCGGAGCTTTGAAGGGTAAGGGGTTTAGTTCACGAGGTTTTGCTCCGCAAAAATGTTTCTCAAATCCGCCTGAGAACGTGGGTAGAGTATCTCGGGTCACCCACGCATCATTGGGGAGATATGGGTGATCGAATGCCTCGAATTCCACCAAAAGAGGCCGGCCTTCTGACAGCCATGTGGCATATAATGAATAAGAAAGAAGCTTCTCAACAAGCTATATCGCGTAAATGAGTGGGAGTTGCTGTAGCATTTGTTGATAAGCTACCTTCTTTTCTCATTTGAGGCCACATGGCTGTCGAAAGGCCGGCCACTTTTGGTGGAATTCGAGGCATTCGATCTCCCATATCTTCCCAATGATGCGTCGGTGACCCGAAAAACTCTACCCACGTCCTCAGGCGGGCCCAACCAACGATTCAAACTTGAAAAAAAAACGGTGAGTGGTTTTCAGCGCGTGCGATCATGTCTTTAAGGGCAGCAGACACGCTCGAAAAAGTTGTTGAGATAACTACGCTACTTGGGTCTGTTGGCCCCTAGTAGAACGCTCACGCCGATGGAAGCGCCAAAAACGAGTGAAAACTACTAAATTTGAGTGGAAAATTTTTGTCAGCCACGCCCATGAGCTTCCAACCCCACCCCCTCAATATACGAACACGGTCACTTTGACTAGTTTTTGAGGCTTCCGACGAGGAGACCGTTCTAGTACAGGCTGTAAGAGTCTATCGGCTTCGCTATCCTAACCGTTTTATCGTTAATATTAGCTATTTCAACCGCTCGGGCGTAACTCGTCCGATTTCACCCCATAACACGAACACCCTTAATCCTGTATTTGCATGCCGTTTTCGTCTGCTTTTTCGTTTGTTTCCCATACTACTAGCTTCAAACATTCGATTTATAACATGAAATCGATACACTTTTTGAGCGTGTCTGCTGCCTTTAGGACGGACTGTGATGATGGAGAAAAATAATTAGACTTTCCGCTAACTATTAGTCTAAAAAATTCCTCTGTAGTCCTGGGACTGATTAATGACGGTTTTTTCCTCAGGGGTGCGTTTCAAGATCATTCCCATGGCAAAACGCGTCCGTGGAAACGTAGCCACAGCCACGTGGGAGCAATGTTCAGTTATTATTCGCATCCATGGAAAGCAAATTTGTCCAAGGGAAGGTTGTTTTTCCTCCCACGCCGTCGTGGGAACCTTCTTGGAACGTATCTCAGAACATTGGACCGCGCTTCCCGGTCACCAAATTCCGGGCGACCAATCGCTGCTCGTCCGGGTCGCCCGAAATGGTGAATTGGGTCGGCCGAAATTTCGAAACTCTGGCGATCCGCATCACGATTTTTGGCAATCCGGAGCGCCTCCTCGCCGAAGTTTATGAACCGGGTCGCCCGGGGTGGTGGCCATCGTGTATAAACACCCCCGAGGAGGCGGGAGAAACGGGGGAGGAGCGAGGTTTCTGATTGGACGCAACACGGGGCTAGCCCCGTTTCTCCCGCCTCCTGGGGGGGGGTGTTGATACACGGTGGCCATCACCCGGTCGCCCGCAAGTCTGGGGAATTTCAGCGACCCGGTGCGAGATTTTCGGTGTCCCGCAAGCTTATATATATATATATATATATATATATATATATATATATATATATATATATATATATATATATATATATATATATATATATATATATATATATATATATATATATATATATATATATATATATATATATATATATATATGACTATGGATCCTGAAGAGACTTTGCGTTCCCCATTGGAGGTTGGCATAAGCTCGGTGCACCTATGTTATAGCATATGGCACCGAGTTTGTAAACCTAACAGTGAACGCGAAGTCTCTTCAGATCCACGCCGACGTATATATATATATATAATTATATATATATATATATATATATATATATATATATATATATATATATATATATATATATATATATATATATATATAACAATAATCGGTTGGCTTTCGCCTGACGCGGTCATTTCGCATCTTCACCGAGGTGTGCCGTCTCAGTAGTCAGCCGTGTCCGTTTTTCACGGTCTTCAGCCACAATTTGAACACATTCCATCCAGCTGTCACTATTCCATTTCCTGCGAAACGAAACATCGCGCCTGAACTGTCTTTCGATGCCGAGTGACTTAAAATCCTCTTTAACCACATCCGTCCAGAACTTTCCTCTACGCCCAGGTGGCCGTTTCCAGACAGGATTTGGAAGCATTCTTAAAGCGTGTTGTACGAGACGATCCGGCGTTCTTAGTATATGCCCGAGCAGTCGAAGTCGACTTTCCATTGCTACTTGAGATGGCGTTAGGAGATGCTGGCACCTCCCTCGTGTCAAGCGTTGATGTACTGCGTCGATTTCCTTGTAAAGGTCTTCGTTATGGCATACACGCGGCCAGAAATATCCAAGCAAACGCCTAAAAAGCTTCCTCTCCGTGCAATCCAACCTTTCCATCTGCGTTTTCGGTGCTGCCCACGTCTCCGATCCGTACATCATGATAGGGCGAATAGCGGATAGGTAGACGCGCAACTTGACTTCCTTGGCGATGGTGGTAGACCACAAACACTTGGTTAGAGAATTAAATGCAGACGTAGCTTTCGCACATCGTTGTCGAATATCCGATTCATAACTACCATCGTTCTTCAGAAAACAGCCCAGATAACAGAAATCGTCCACCAGTTCGATACGTTGTCCGTCCACACAAACTTCAGTTGAAGGCCTCTGAGAGACCCACATCTGCTTGCATTTGTCGGGACGAAGACGAAGTCCATAGGCTGCGGCATACTTCGAAACGGGGTTCACAATCCTTTGCAGTTTTGCGTTGTTTTCAGCGAATAACACAATGTCGTCGGCGTACTCCAGGTCGACAAGAGAGCGTCCTGATGGTGTTAGGATCACATCTGCAGGAAACTGTTCTGCAACTCTACGCATGATGTCATCAACGGCGAAGTTGAAAAGAAAAGGTCCTGCAACGGCTCCTTGCCTTACTCCTGTTTTCACCTCGAAAGCTGACGTAAATCGACAGGTGTACGAACAGCTGCTGTTGTTCTTTTGTTCATGTCCTCGATTAACCGAACATTCTTTTCCGGGACTCCATCTGCTCGCAGAGCATTGAGCAATCGATCACGATGAGGAGAGTCGAACGCGGCTTCAAAGCCAAAAAAAGAAAGCTGTAATGGCTTCGAATACCGCTGCCACAATTCAATTACTCTTCTCACTACGAACACTTGGTCGATGGTCGATCTTCCAGGTCGAAAACCGGCTTGCTCATCTCTGGTCGTTCTTTCACGATGTTTGATAAGTCGCTCGAGAATGATACGTTCTAAAACTTTGTACATGACACGAAGTAGAGAGATTCCTCTGTAGTGCTTAGGATCCGTGACGGATAGCTTCTTGTGAAGAGGTAATGATCGCATGTCTCCACGAATCGGGTATCCTTTCGCTCATCCATATAGCACGGATCGTGTTGGTCATTTCACGAATCCCAGACGGAGGAAGAGCTTTCAGCATTTCAGCAGTGATGTTGTCATCCCCACCTGCCTTTCCATTCTTCATTTTCCGGACACAATCCAAAACTTCAGACTCAGTCGGCGAATCCTCACTGACATCGTAATGTGCTCTCTGAACATGCGGGAGCTCAGGTACTGATGGCCCTGGACGATTCAGTAGTGAACTGAAGTAATCCTTCCATATTGGCAGCGTCGCATCACCAATTGCAACTCGATTGGTAGTGTTCAAGACAGGAGAACATCTCTTCATCTTCCCGCTATACTGTCGCAGCAACGTGTAGGCTTTCCTCGGATTCTTCTCCTCCCAAGCCTTCTCGAACTACTTAGCTCTACAAGTCCACTCTCGTTCGCGGTCATTTTGAAGCTGCCGACGCAACTTCCTCCTCAGACGCTTCTCCTCCACGAACATTCCTGCAGTTCGGAGAGCACATACACTGTTGTAGGTAGATGTTGTTTCTTCTGAGACGTAGGCGAACTTCTTCTTAGGCTGAACCGGGAGTGCCTCTTTCGAAGCGTCCTGGATGCACTTGACAAAAGAATCCGCGTCGCAAAGTTTCTTCTTAGTCCGTACTCCGATGTTAATAGAAACGCGTTGTCGAAAATTCCTTCTGCACTCTTCATTTCTGAGACTTGTCATGGCAAGCCTCTGGAGAGGCTGAGCCCTTCGCTTCCTCTTATGAATCTTCGCAGTGAAGTTCAACAGAACAGGACGGTGATCCGAATCGAATGCGACATCCCACACAGCTCTAGATCTTCGAATGTCCAATACTGGAATATTCCTCGTCAGCACATAGTCAAGCTGTAGTTTCAAAGTTGTCATCTTCCGCTTCCGCTGCTCTTCTGGAGATAGCTGGGTTGTTCCCTGCCACGTAAGCTGATGGCGGCGATGATTCATCCTGAATGTCGATGCAATAATCAGACCACTGCGTTCACAAAAGTCGACAAGGCGGTAGCCATTGTCCGATGTTTGCTCCACTGGGTAGAACCATTTACCGAGTACTTCGGATTCCTGATCAAGTCCCATCATCGCATTTGCGTCGATTCCCACGATAACAGCATGTTGACAAGGTATCCTGACCAGCAACGTATTGAGTTCCTCATTAAACGCATCCTTCGAATTGTCTTCGGCGGTTTCAGTGGGCGCATGAGCACTCACTATCCACAGATTGAATCCTCTGTGATCCCGCAGTCGTACGAATGCATTCCGGCACGACGTTGAGCCGAACTCCTTGACCATACCATTGAAATCCTTCCTTACAGCTATTGCACAGCCTCCCACTCTCCTATCGTCAGCGTTACCGCAGTAGATGGTGTACTTTCCGACGCTGATGACGGGTCTATCCTTGAGGCGGGTTTCCTGCAAAGCAGCAAACGGTGAATGGAAATAGCTCAGAAGTCTGGATAGCGCAGTTTTTTGGATATCACTCGACAGCGATCGACAGTTAAAGGCAGCATACACGCTCGTAAGCATAGTCGAGATAACTGCATAGATAAGGCCGCACGGCCCGTACTACGCCTTCAACGACGTTTGAAGCGCTGAAAACTGTCCAGGATGACAGTATTTGACAATGTTTGAGCAATCTTGCCTTCCACGCCCGTATTTTCACACCCCTTTGAGTAACAGAATGAGAATCGACACTTGTGAAAACGTGTGATAATTGAGAGTGACAGCACTATCAAATGGGAGTGCACGAGAGAAATAGCTTGGTTTACTTGAGTATAACATGTTTGTGCACTGATAAAATCCTCCATTTCAAGAGGTCAGCCAAAGTAGAGCGGCATCCTCGAAAGTGGACGAGAGTCATTAGGTATGTAGACATGTTATACTCAAGTAAACCAAGCTATTTCTCTCGTGCACTCCCATTTGATAGTGCTATCACTCTCAATTATCACACGTTTTCACAAGTATCGATTCTCATTCTGTTACTCAAAGGGGTGTGAAAATACGGGCGTGGAAGGCAAGATCGCCAAACATTGTCAAATACTGTCATCCTGGACAGTTTTCAGCGCTTCAAACGTCGTTGACGACATAGTACGGGCCGTGCGGACCGATCTATGCTGTTATCTCGACTATGCTTACGAGCGTGTATGCTGCCTTTAAGGGTGGCGAAACTGTGGCTTGTGACCAAAGACTCCATGAACTCCCTAGGTACGGATCCTAAGGTGTTATGGACCAGAGGCCTTGGTGTGCCGGACGGCGACACCTTTATGCAATGTGCGGGATACTTTCGCGTTATAGTTGTGCACGCTATATCGCTCGAACGTTCCCTGTGTACACTCAAACGTCTGCTGGGTTCAGTAGAAGCAGGGGCACCAACGAGCAGGTACCAACAGACCTGTATACACACTCCCATATATATATATATATATATATATATATATATATATATATATATATATATATATATATATATATATATATATATATATATATATATATATATATATATATATATATATATATATATATATATATATATATATATATATATATATATATATATATATATATATATATATATATATATATATATATATATATGTCAACATTCATTCACTGCACTTCTATCAATCTAAATAACAGATACATTCAGAAAACAAATTATGAGGGTGACAATTTCTCACGAGAACTTCTATTTACCAGTTGTGTGAGCGAAATTAGTGAACAACGCAACGAATTTCACCGGTTCAACACACAGTAAAAGGAAAAGCATAGAAAAATTTCAAAGCTTAACTGAAAAGAGATCAAAATTGTTACATACAACATGATAAAATCATAGTATTCATACAAGCAAATGAATCATAGAACTTGGTGACGGAAAGGAGTATCTGAAAAGTTTTTTCGCACTAGCATGGACAAAACGCCTTTCAATTATGAACTAGTCCACCATGGTAATACTTTGTACGTTACTTGGCCCGAACTGATGATATCGGATTTGAACCTGAAAACAGTTCATTGTCTGAAATCAGATGTTTAAATATGGGACGCTGAGAATGGAAAGATTTTGAATAAACCTAATACCCAAGGAAGAATACCTCAAACCCGGAAAAATAAAAAGAATGTGGACTGCGGCAGTTATTATTTCGGGCGGCCCGAGCAGAATCGATGGTTCGCAAAGTGTTCACGCCAACACGTACGTACGTATGCACGTGAGTTGGCGTAATCGCTCCACCCCATCGCGTGCCGGGCAGAGTGGATTGTCAGCTGGGAATGCTCGCAGCGCCGGCATTCCCAATCGCGCCGCGCCAACTCTGCTCAGGCCCTTACGACCACCACCGACTCTCCAAACTCTTCTTGTAGGCCATTGTTATACTCCACGACAGGCCTGTCGCGGTCGCTGAGCACTGCTACGTCGCTGTCGCTGACCCCCGTCGCAGTGCACTGCACTGCGACGGACAGCCGCGACAGTGACCGATTAAGCACGGTTCTCACATTTTAGGCATAAAATCCCCTTTTGAGCCAGCGACCGCGACAGGTGCGCAAACTGTTCTTGCGACAGCATTTTTCCACTGGGTGGTCCTGGTCCCGGCACGATTCGTAACAGTTGACCGCACCTGTCGCGGTCGCAAACTCCTGGTATAACAATGGCCGTAAACGCTCACCAGACGCCCACTTCTGGTACTACCGTGCCATTAATGCAGCAACATTAAATCCGGTGACAACCACAGAGGGCAGCCAATCTCAAACTGCAGACAGTGCCTGAAATGCTAAAACGCCCCGCTCTCGGACTCTGTTTTGACAACTGCAAGAATAGAAACGTAGAAACACAAAGCAGCAAATTAGACTCTACAAATGAACCTGGAATATAGTGATGACAGTGCTATCGCATCGAAGGGGGGCATTCTGAGCCATCGCGTTGACCGCGTCTATTTTCCGTGCCGCCGCGCAATTTGAGCACCAAGCCAGAGTTCTCTTTCCTCTTTCAAATTCAGTAGAGTCGTTGTGGCGCGGAAAAATGGGCGAGGCCAGGTGCGTTGGCCAAGTGCCCCCGGATTCTACGCCAAAAACGGTTCTAGAAAAGTACATTGCCTTCAGATTGGCCAGACTGAGAATGGCCGGAATGGTTAATATTTTCACTATGATTCGTCGCCCGGAATGCAGTTTTTCGCACCGGGGAGGCCGGAACAAAGTTCTGAGTCCTTGCATGAGTGGAATCACTTCCTTGGCAATTGGAAGATGTTCTCCCTAAATTAGCTCGAATGATGTTGTTAATGGTCTGTTTTATACACTTTGAGCTTCTCATATGCTGTTGAGATCGGTCTCGTGGGTTCTCTTGGTGATGCTGCTTCTGTAATAATGAGAGGTGAGACTAGTTTCGCCTTTTACCCTTAGAGAGGTGTGAAATTTAGTGCTAATACCACATATTGCGTTAATTCAAGTTCCCGAGGCTCGTAAGTAGTGTATTAAGCAAAGCTAGGCCTCGTTTCGCCTGTATAGCACATTCTCTCGCCTGTATTGCATTTCGGTCGAGTGTATAATCATGCTCCAATCCTGTTAGACGCGCGCGCCGCAGATTTGCGTCGCACGCGCTGCGCCAGCCGGTCTCAGGTGGTTAATCACTTTCGATCAGCAGCCTATGAACAATAATTATACTTCTATCAAAAAGGGGTCTTCCAAGCAAAAGAGATTCGGTTGGCGTCAGAAACGTTCCAACAAAAAGGGAACTCTAGGCAAGTAGGATGACGAGAGTGTACAAAAAGTGAACAATATTTTCTGAGACTGATTTTCTTGGTCGATGCTTCTTTACAGCGAAAACAAACCGTTGCGGTGTTCTACACGGAAGCACTTTGTGGTTCCAAAAATGGTCCTGACTACGCGAGAACCGTTGAGATGTATATGTATATAAACCTAATACTTACCATCAGAATAGAAGATGATGTCGCAAAGACCTAGACAGACGGTTAGGTCTAGCTTTGAGGAGAAGCAAAACTATAGAATAGAAATGCAGCATTAGGCAAGAGTATTCCCATAAAATCTCGCGAAACGAATAGAAACCTTTTTTTCCGGGAGACACTAAACTCTTCCACGTAAAATACCACAACGGTTTGTTTTCGCTGTTAACAAGCATCGGCCAAGAAAATCAGTCTCAGAAAATATTGTTCACTTTTTGTAGACTCTCATCATCCTACTTTCCTAGTGTTCCTTTTTGTTGGAACGTTTCTGACGCCCACCAAACCTCTTTCGCTTGAAAGACCCCTTTTTGATAGAATTGTTCACTTTTTCTCGATATTACGAAGTAATGTCTCTGGAAAATCTTCAATATTTTTCCAATAGGATGGATTGATATGATAATCAGCAAGTAATCGATTTGTTCCGCACGCTACAAGTTGCTACAAGTGACGCGCGACTCACTTTACGACTTTTTTGACGATGACGTCATAAGATGCTCTCTGTACTTTATATGACTTCCTGATGACATCATCAGATGCCCTGTCTACTTTACACGACATCCTTATGACGTCATCAGATGCCCTATGTTCTTTACACGACATCCTGATGACGTCATCACATGCCCCATGCATTTTGATGACGTCATCAGAAGGTAACAAACTTGTTAGTCACTTCCCCTGTTTCTTTCCTACAAACAAGTACAGCTTACAACGTGTTTTAGCGATTTGATCTACCAACTGATAATATCACTTGATATGATAAGCAGTTAAAAGTAAAGAAAAGAAATTTATGGTGAACAGTAAGTAACAAACTTGTTAGCCACTTCCCCTGTCCATTCCCTACAAAAAAGTACAGCTTACAGCGTGTTTTAGCGATTTGGTCTACCAACTGATAATATCACTTGATATGATAAGTAGTAAAAGGTGAGGTAGTTAATGTTAAACAGTAAGTACTCATTGTTCACCTACTCACCAGCCTGCTTATCTGTCCTCATACCAACTTACCTGCCTGCGCAACTGATCGCCTGCGACCATTGACAGTGGCCACTACTAAGGGTGCGTAACGCACCCTGAAGCATTAAGCAGGAACACTCCCCCCGTTTCACGCACAACAAGAATTTTCGCTAAGCATTCGCCGATCTAAGTTGGTTACTGAGATACTCGCGGCTTAGTAAGGCAACACGAGGGATTACTAACGCATTTACTCGTCGAGGTGTAAGCCCCTTTCATTCCCCCAACTGCTGCCCAGAGCAGCACGTTGTGTCCTCTTGCTCCGCTCACTGCCCCAACTGCCGCTCGTATGGTTGCCCCACCTGCTGCTACAATTGCCCCAACTGCTCCAGTCGTCGTCCCAACTGCTGCTTTTCATTGCAGCCCCAAATTCGGCTCCTCATTGTGGCCCCAACTGCTGCTCTTCTCTCCCCAACTGCTGCTCTTTATTCTCGCCCCAACTGCTGCTCCTCATTTATGATCTTTTCTTTTTTTCTTATAATTTTTATTTCGCAGGTGATATGTCGCTTTCAGCAACAGTGCTGCAGCGACCCATCAAAGATAAAGACCCCAGGGAGGCCTATTGATATCCCTAACGGGTGTTTCATCCTTGATTATATCCTTTGATCTTCGACACCGATCGAGGAAATGATGCTCGCATTGCCGACTGTCTCACGCCCATGTAAGATTGCCTCGTATCTGGCACGAGTTTTCGGGGGCCGTTCAACACAGGCATCGGTCGGTAGTGAATGTGAGTGTCCCAAAAACATTCCTCAACAGAGATATTCTCTATCCCTAAACAAGAATCTATTTCTGAAAGTTGGGCTCCGCAGAAAAGGTAAAGGATTTGGCTTTGCTCTAAAATGTCGTGAAATTGTTTCATTAGATTTGGCTATCAAACTGATTTCCTGAATGTAGTGAAATTGTTGAATCGATTTGGCTGTTGTTGGTATATGCAGATTACATAATCATTAAATGTAGTGAAATTGTTGCAAACAGATTCGGCAGTAGCTCTATGAATTATCACAGTCAAATCACGCGTCAGAAGGTCCTCTGGCGAGCAAATAAAGACAAAAACAAAAAAAAACTACTTCTTAATTACTGCTGAACAAAATATCGCCTTATGGGCTAGAAATAAGGTTTTCGAATGTTAATCTGCCTTTTCAGTGTAGCCCCAACTAAGGTACCAGACCTTCCCTCACCGATTAGATAAAAATCATGAGAACGAAATCTAACGCAGTTTATTAGCTACTTACGCTATGTCTTCATGTCCTCAACGCTTTCTCGATTCACATTGTATGGAAACGTTTTTGCTGCTAGACTTATTCTTGTTCTTATTTGATTCAATATGCGCTCCAAGAAAAACTCCTTCTGACGCGTGATTTGACTGTGATAATTCATAGAGCTCCTGCCGAATCTGTTTGCAACAATTTCATTACATTTAATGATTATGTAATCTGCATATACCAACAACAGCCAAATCGATTCAACAATTTCACTACATTCAGGAAATCAGTTTGATAGCCAAATCTAATGGAACAATTTCACGACATTTTAGAGCAAAGCCAAATCCTTTACCTTTTCTGCGGAGCCCAACTTTCAGAAATTTCACAACTTTTCCCAAGGGTTTCCCTTCTACAATATCGTCGAGCTCCAAAAGTCAAGTTGTTTTTTTTTTCGAAAACATAGTGGTAGAAATAAAGAAACAACCGCTCCGCTGCTAAGACCGCAAGATAATAGTTGCAACGCGGCTTCCTACAAATAAGATACAAGGCGTATACTTGTTGAATATCAAAGTCGAAAAAATGAAGAAATGAGTTCTAGATGACCCAATTGTACAGGGTCTAGGCACTATCCTAGAGGGGGGGGGCACCCACCATCCAAGACAGAAATGAAATGAGCCATCGATTGGTGAGGCTAACAGTCGAAGTATTTCTATAGAGCTCTTATAAAATCAATGATTGTTAGCGCAGTATCAGGCATCTTTTATCAGAGTTGTTCAGCATTTCTATGAGTAAATCTTGGGTGGCCCCATCCCGTCTAGCTCTGCCAATTCGAGACTTGATGACTCAGCAAAAGAGACTCGATGCTCATGTACAAGTCGGCATGAAGTCTTAAGTTGCGGCGTTAAATTCACTTTATGGGTGAATTTGCCGGTAGGATAGGTGAGAATGAGGTGAATATCCCGTGAAAATGGTGCGAACTGGCAGCGAGAGAGGGTCCAAATTACCCCGAAAATGAGGTGAAATTACCTCGAAAAATGGGTGAGTTTACCTCGAAAATTTCACGAATTTGAAGGTCCACAGCGCAAGAAGCCCCGCCTTGTCCGCAACATGGGCGTAATCTTCACCGAGGTCTGCGGTGAGGAGCCACCCTCTGCGAGCCGCGGCGTAACTCCCCCCCCCCCAGCTGCTAGGAGGATACCCGCTGTATCCTCCCAGCAGCCAAAATCATGCTGGCCTCCGAAGAGTGACCCGAAGTCACCTTTCAGGGCCGGCATCAGAATACCGAATGAGGACTCTAGTGAGATGAGGCGACTTTTATACCGGCTGTGCTCATAGTAAACACATCGAGACGTGATCAATCGTTTTATCAAGTTTTCGCTAAGATGTTTTCACTTGTGTAGACATTTCTGAGATGCCAGCAACGGCGGTAATTTCACCCTTTGCGCTGATTGATATCCAGCCGCTCAACAACTGATATGCATTAACATGTTAGCGCTGGCGGTACTTTCACTCTTTGCGCTAACTGATATCCGACCGCTCAGCAAATTCACCCTTTGCGCGGATAAGCTTTGATGAAGGCGCTAAAGGTGAATTTGATGCCTAATGATAGCAGAGCGTGATAAAGGCCGCTTTCCCCGAAGCATCATGTCTCGAATTGGCAGAGTAGGATAGCCCCAGGGTCAGCCGCTCTAGCTAAACTTCACCGGCTCATGCTGATGTGGCTCGTCTGCGCCGGCCCGTATGTCTGATTCGGAACAAGAACGATAGTTAAAGGTAGGGTTCCCGATAGAAAATGTGTTTCAGTTTACACTAGGAATGGGTAGTGGAGGGGCACACTGTAACGTTGACGTCGAAAGAACGCAAGAAAACGAGCCAGGAAAAGCTCCAAAAAAGCCCGAAGTTGCCACTTTGAGCGCAAGGCAAACCCCAAAAGCGCAACACACGCCCACCCTCGTGAACAAATGAATGCTCGAGATCGTTAGTTGAGCGATGATTTATAATCATGGCCCCGTTCTTCCCTTCATTCTCAACTCTCTTTACTCATGTCAGCTGGCATACATCGGCTGCAAAAGACGGAAGTTACAAGCCTCGGACAACTCGTCCACCATGTTTCCTTAGCTCAATTTTTGAGGGACCATAACTCCGTTCCCAGAAGGTCTTGTACGATTTCAGTGATATCATTGGAATCAGCATGGGGCCATTTTCAAGATAGGCGGGAGAACAGAAAAACGATTTTTATCGTGAACACTGTCTTTAAGTGCGCCAGAAGGGGACTACCGTAATCTTAAGACTGATGTTATTCGGCTCTCGTAAACAATTTTTGATGATACCCAATTGATCAAGGGTAAAGTATAAGAGAAGTGAAGAGCGGTGTGTCTTCATTCACACACCGTCGTTCTCCAGAGGTCAGCCGTTGAGAATCTGCCTGGACTACAAAGCAGGAAAACAGCACCACCGGTGGTGAAGATGCAGCAAATTCGGGGTCAGAACTTAGAAAATTTTAGAGCCAACTCTAGTGAGATTACGGTAGCCCTGTTCTGGCGCACTTAACTTTCGTTCTTGTTGATTCGGAGGCAAGGCTTGCATATGGTGTCCTGGACATTAAACTGAGGTCATGCGCACGTCCCTTGATGTTCTTCACACTCCCACTAAGGTCCTACACACATTCCATGACGTCCTTCTCATCCCTAGTGGGGTTCTGCGCACGTTCCATGATGTCCTGCACGCTCCTAAGGTCCTGCACACGTTCCATGATGTCCTGCGCACTCCTTCTAAGGTCCTGCGCACTCCTTCTAAGGTCCTGCACACATTCTTCGACGTCCTGCGCATCCCTACTGGGTCCTGCACAGGTTCCATGATGTCCTGCACACTCCTACTGAGGTCTTGCACACATTCTACTACGTCCTGCACACCCTTACTGGGGTCCTGCACAAGTTCCTTGATGTCCTGCACACTCCTACTGAAGTCATGCACACATTCTACGACGTCCTGCACACCCCTAATGGGGTCCTGCACAGGTCTCATGATATCCTGCACACTCCTTCTAAGGTCCTGCACACGTTCCATGATGTCCTGCACACACCTACTGAGGTCCTGCACATATTCTACGGCGTCCTGCACACCCCTAATGAGGGCCTGCTGTAGTTCCATGACGTCCTGCATACTCGTACGGCGGTCTCGCATAGTCAACCGACACTTCAGCACCCGCGACGCCTTCTTTTCGATGGTGCGCATGGAACGAATACGCGCCGCGCTCAAGAACATCCCTCCCGCACAGCGTCCTCTTCCGAGCCGGACGTTCAAAGTACACCACCCTAGACAGCAAGGTGTTTATATGGAGTCTAAGAAAACAATGACTGATAACGAAAAAACCCATCATTTTCATAAACTAATCTTGTGAGGCCGGTTTCCGAGTTTGAACCGCCCGTTAGGGGCCCGGACGTCATTATGGTGGGTTCTGCTAATTATTTTCGGCATTCCTGTGGCCGATTACCTTTAGTCACGAATTTTCGAGCGGTTTGGTCCACGCCTTCCAAAAAAATGGAATTCGACGGACGGAGGTGGAGGCGGAGGCGGGGGCGGGGCGGAGGCGGTGGTGGAGAACGTTTTGGCGTACTTTGAGAGGTCATAACTTTAGAAAGCGGGGACCAGTTACGATGAAAAGTTGCACACATATGTAGCTTCTTGCAGCGCATCGAATGGTGTACAGCTCATACCTCTGGTGACGGTATGAATAGGTGATCTCATTGTAGGGCATCCGCGCGGGAAGAGATCAAAGCCAAATCTTGGTGCGCGCTTCGCGCGCACCACAATTTTTTTAAAACAACCGCTTCGCTTCTACGATTGTGATAGAGGACTGAACGCGATTGTGGAACTGAACTATACCTTACATTGTTTGCGGAATGCCTATACCAGCAAGTTAGTATACCCGAGGTATTAATGACGAATGCCGCTTCTGAGCACT
Source organism: Aplectana chamaeleonis (assembly GCA_029168955.1). NCBI lineage: Eukaryota > Metazoa > Nematoda > Chromadorea > Rhabditida > Cosmocercidae > Aplectana > Aplectana chamaeleonis. The sequence goes on along the minus strand of JAPDOI010001793.1, from coordinate 86,151 downwards.
GAAGGGATTTCTAACAAGAAAACTTTTCATCATTATTCCAGAAATAGAAATGAGAGCAGCGAACGATCTCGAAACGGTGAATGATATGAAGAGCGGTTGGGGTAGCATGCAGGTGGCAGTCAACAGTGCCGAATAAAAAAAGAAATTGAACATTTATCTACCGTGGCCCAGGAGGCGTGTGTGTGGTAGTTTCCATCGTGCTTCTACGACTAATTTAATAGAAAAATGATATTCTTCGAGGCAAATATGAGATCTCCAATGTCAAATGAAGTGATTGATAATCTTAAGGTCCGGCACCCTACCGAAAAATGTGGTCCTCGAGAGTGAGCAGGGTTCAACTTGGGCCCTAAGTCGGTTCTATGGGAATCGCCCGTCCTTATTGGCAATGAAATTTAGCCCCTGTGTGACGAAATTGGTTTTGGCAGCAATTTCTCCTTGGGTAAACTTTCGCTGCCTTCGCGGAATCCACTGATATCCTTAACAGCTAATAACAGTTCTCCTAGGTCACGCCTTTCGGCCCACACCTGTTAGGGCGGAAAGATTCATAAATAGGATTTTTTTAATGAGTGAAATTAGAATGGCAGCGCATCCGTCCTGCCTATTGGGCTACGGTAGAGTTCACTTTATCGTGAAGGTGATAGCTGAATTTGTCATTGTAAACATCATTGTTACGAAATAAAGTACATTTAGAATGATTCGGGTCGCAACGGATATCAGGCTTTCCGAATAGTCGGATAACTCTTCAAATGAAAAAGGGACTTTCTCGTCTACTTTAATAAGAGATCGTTTTGCTCAATTATTTCAGCAAGACACAACCCAAAACCCCCAGCCTTCTGTCCAAAAATGGCGGTCGCGAGGGAAGCCAAGGGAGGCGAGAGGTGGCCGTGGAGCGCGCGTTTTGTACTGAAATTTCACCTCATTTACACTTCGACTACCCGGCGGGTTATTGGCGAATGCGACCCCTGGTGTTGGAATGAGTTGCAGGCATATAGATCTCCGAGAGTTATCATCGAACTTGCTAGCAACTTGCTAACAACGTCCAACGTTTTTGACGCGCCAAAGTTTAACAGTGTGGTCTACCGGGCACAGTCATGAAATTGGGCCCAAAAAAAGGAAATTGATTTCCAGCGTCAACGATAGTTAAGTGCGCCAGAAGACGACTACCGTAATCTTAGGAATGATGTTATTCGGCTCTCGTAAACAAATTTGATGATACCCATTTCATCAATGATGAAGTATAAAAGAAGTGAAGAGCGGTGTGTCTTGATACACACACAGTCCTTCTCCAGAGTTCAGCAGTTGAGGATCTGCCTGGACTACAAAGCAGAAAAACAACACCACCTGTGATGAAGATGTAGCGAATTCGGAGTCAGAACTTATAAAATTTTAGAGCCAACTCGAGTGAGATTACGATAGGCTTGTTCTGGCGCACTTACCTATCGCTCTTGTTGATTCGGAGGTCCTGCACACTTCTACTGAGGTCCTGCACACCCCTACTGGGGTCCTGCACACGTCCCATGATGTTCTGCACACTCCTATTACGGTCCTGCACACGATCAATGATGTACTGCACACTCCTACTGAGGTCCTGCACAGGTCCAATGACGTCCTGCACAATCCTACTGAGGTCCTGCACAGGTCCAATGATGTCCTGCACACTCCTATTACGGTCCTTCACACGTACAATGATGTACTGCACACTCCTACTGAGGTCCTGCACAGGTCCAATGATGTCCTGCACACTCCTACTAAGGTCCTGCACACATTCTACGACGTCCTGAACACTCCTACTGGGATGGTGCACAGGTCCCATTATGTACTGCACACCCCTACTGGGGTCCTGCACAAGTCCTATGATGTCCTGCCCACTCCTACTACGGTCCTGCACACGTTCCATGATGTCCTGCACACTCCTACAGAGGTCCTGCACAGGTTCCATGATGTCCTGCACACTCCTACTAAGGCCTTGCACACGTTCCATGATGTCCTGCACACTCCTACTGAGGTCCTGCACAGGTCCAATGATGTCCTGCACACTCCAACTAAGGTCTTGCACACGTTCCATGATGTCCTGCACACTCCTACTGAGGTCCTGCACACATTCTACGACGTCCTACACACCCCTACTAGGGTCCTGCACACGTCCAATGATGTCCTGCCCACTCCTACTAAGGTCTTGCACACGTCCCATGATGTCCTGCCCACTCCTACTACGGTCCTGCACACATTTCATGATATCCTGCACACTCCTACTGAGGTGCTGCACAGGTCCCATGATGTCTTGCACACTCCTACTGAAGTCGTTCACAGGTCCAATGATGTCCTGCACACTCCTACAGAGATCCTGCACAGGTTCCATGATCTCCTGCACACTCCTACTAAGGTCTTGCACACGTCCCATGATGTCCTGCCCACTCCTACTACGGTCCTGCACACGTTCCAAGATGTCCTGCACACTCCTACTATGGTCTTGCACACGTCCCATGATGTCCTGCCCACTCCTACTACGGTCCTGCACACGTTCCATGATGCCCTGCACACTCCTACTGAGGTCCTGCACAGGTCCAATGATGTCCTGCACACTCCTACAGAGGTTCTGCACAGGTCCCATGATGTCCTGCACACTCCTACTAAGGTCTTGCACACATTCTACGACGTCCTGCACACCCCTACTGGGGTGCTGCACACGTCCCATGATGTCCTGCCCACTCCTACTAAGGTCTTGCACACGTCCCATGATGTCCTGCCCACTCCTACTACGGTCCTGCACACGTTCCATGATGTCCTGCACACTCCTACTGAGGTCCTGCACAGGTCCCATGATGTCCTGCACACTCCTACTAAGGTCTTCCACACGTTCCATGATGTCCTGCACACTCCTACTGAGGTCCTGCGCAGGTACAATGATGTCCTGCACACTCCTACTGAGGTCCTGCGCAGGTACAATGATGTCCTGCACACTCCTACTGAGGTCCTGCACAGGTCCCATGATGTCCTGCACACTCCTACTAAGGTCTTGCACACGTTCCATGATGTCCTGCACACTCCTACTGAGGTCTTGCACACGTTCCATGATGTCCTGCCCACTCCTACTGAGGTCCTGCACACATTCTACGACGTTCTGCACACCCCTACTGGGGTCCTGCACACGTTCCATGATGTCCTGAAAACTCCTACTAAGGTCCTGCACACGTTCTATGATGTCCTGCATACTCCTACTGAGGCCCTGCCCACATTCTACGACGTCCTGCACACCCCTACTGGGGTGCTGCACACGTCCCATGATGTCCTGCCCACTCCTACTAAGGTCTTGCACACGTCCCATGATGTCCTGCCCACTCCTACTACGGTCCTGCACACGTTCCATGATGTCCTGCACACTCCTACTGAGGTCCTGCACAGGTCCCATGATGTCCTGCACACTCCTACTAAGGTCTTCCACACGTTCCATGATGTCCTGCACACTCCTACTGAGGTCCTGCGCAGGTACAATGATGTCCTGCACACTCCTACTGAGGTCCTGCGCAGGTACAATGATGTCCTGCACACTCCTACTGAGGTCCTGCACAGGTCCCATGATGTCCTGCACACTCCTACTAAGGTCTTGCACACGTTCCATGATGTCCTGCACACTCCAACTAAGGTCTTGCACACGTTCCATGATGTCCTGCCCACTCCTACTGAGGTCCTGCACACATTCTACGACGTTCTGCACACCCCTACTGGGGTCCTGCACACGTTCCATGATGTCCTGCATACTCCTACTGAGGCCCTGCCCACATTCTACGACGTCCTGCACACCCCTACTGAGGTCTCACATAGTCAACCGACACTTCAGCACATCCTGCGACGCCTTCTTATCGATGGTGCGCTTTGAACGAATACGCGCCGCGGTCAAGTACATCAACCCGCACAACGTCCTCTTCCGAGCCGGACGTTCAAAGTACACCACCCTGGAGAGCAAGGTGTTTATATGGAGTCTAAGAAAACAATGACTGATAACGAAAAACCCACCATTTTCATAAACTATTCTTGAGAGGCCGGTTTCCGAGTTTCAAACGCCCGTTAGGGCCCAGAAGTCATTATGGTGAGTTCTGACAATTATTTTCGTCATTCCCGTGGCCGATTACCTCTAGTCACAAATTGTCGAGGGCTTTGGTCCACGCTCTCCAAAAAAGTGGTTTTCGACGGACGGGGGTGGAGGCGGAGGCGGAGGCGGAGGCGGAGGCGGAGGCGGAGGCGGAGGCGGAGGCGGAGGCGGTGGCGGTGGCGGAGGCGGAGGCGGAGGCGGTGGTGGAGAACGTTTTTGCGTACTTTGAGAGGTCATAACTTTAGAAAGCGGGGACCAGTTGGGATGAAAAGTTGCACACATATGTAATTTCTTGCAGCGCGTCGAATAGTGTACAGCTCATACCTCTGTTGACGGTATGAATAGGTGATCTCATTGTAGGGCATCCGCGCGGGAAGAGATCAAAGCCAAATCCTGGTGAGCGCTTCGCGCTCACCACAATTTTCACTCGGTTTTGTGACCGTAAAGATAGGAATTAGGCGCGAAATTCTGTTCTTCTCGATTTTAAAGACGAATCATGGCTTTCTTCGGGAAAAAAGGTATACCCACATATTCCAAAGATGAAAATTTCCTCAAAATATTCTTAATTCACTGAAATTCGCACTGGTTAGAGGAAAGTCTAGGGCGAACGGAATTGCAAATATCAGAGTATCCATCATTGGGGGTGTGTATACAAGTCTGTTGGTACCTGCTCGTTGGTGCCCCTGCTTCTACTGAACCCAGCAGACGTTTGAGTGTACACAGGGAACGTTCGAGCGATATAGCGTGCACAACTATATCGCGAAAGTATCCCGCACATTGTATAAAGGTGTCGCCGTCCGGCACACTAAGGCCTCTGGTCCATAACACCTTAGGATCCGTACCTAGGGAGTCATGGAGTCTTTGGCCACAAGCCACAATTTCGCCACCCTGAACTGTCGATCGCTGTCGAGTGATATCCAAAAAACTGCGCTATCCAGACTTCTGAGCTATTTCCATGCACCGTTTGCTGCTTTGCAGGAAACCCGCCTCAAGGATAGACCCGTCATCAGCGTCGGAGAGTACACCATCTACTGCGGTAACGCTGACGATAGGAGAGTGGGAGGCTGTGCAATAGCTGTAAGGAAGGATTTCAATGGTATGGTCAAGGAGTTCGGCTCAACGTCGTGTCGGAATGCATTCGTACGACTGCGGGATCACAGAGGATTCAATCTGTGGATAGTGAGTGCTCATGCGCCCACTGAAACCGCCCAAGACAATTCGAAGAATGCGTTTTATGAGGAACTCAATACGTTGCTGGCCAGGATACCTTGTCAACATGCTGTTGTCGTGGGGATTGACGCAAATGCGAAGATGGGACTTGATCAGGAATCCGAAGTACTCGGTAAATGGTTCTACCCAGTGGAGCAAACATCGGACAATGGCTACCGCCTTGTCGACTTTTGTGAACGCAGTGGTCTGATTATTGCATCGACATTCAAGAGGAATCATCGCCGCCATCAGCTTACGTGGCAGGGACCAACCCGGCTATCTCCAGAAGAGCAGCGGAAGCGGAAGATGACAACTTTGAAACTACAGCTTGACTATGTCCTGACGAGGAATATTCCAGTATCGGACATTCGAAGATCTAGAGCTGTGTGGGATGTCGCATTCGATTCGGATCACCGTCCTGTTCTGTTGAACTTCACTGCGAGGATTCATAAGAGGAAGCGAGGGGCTCAGCCTCTCCAGAGGATTGACATGACAAGTCTCAGAGATGAAGAGTGCAGAAGGAATTTCCGACAACGCGTTTCTATTCACATCGGAGTACGGACTAAGAAGAAACTGTGCATCCAGGACGCTTCGAAAGAGGCACTCCCGGTTGTACAGCCTAAGAAGAAGTTCGCCTACGTCTCAGAAGAAACAACATCTACCTACAACAGAGTATGTGCTCTCCGAACTGCAGGAAACTTCGTGGAGGAGAAGCGTCTGAGGAGGAAGTTGCGTCGGCAGCTTCAAAGGGACCGCGAACGAGAGTGGACGTGTAGAGCTAAGGAGTTCGAGAAGGCTTGGGAGGAGAAGAATCCGAAGAAAGCCTACACGTTGCTGCGACAGTATAGCGGGAAGATGAAGAGATGTTCTCCTGTCTTGAACACTACCAATGGAGTTGCAGTTGGTGATGCGACGCTGCCAATATGGAAGGATTACTTCCAGTTCACTACTGAATCGTCCAGCGCCATCAGTACCTGAGCTCCCGCATGTTCAGAGAGCACATTACGATGTCAGTGAGGAACCGCCGACTGAGTCTGAAGTTTTGGATTGTGTCCGGAAAATGAAGAATGGAAAGGCAGGTGGAGATGACAACATCACTGCTGAAATGCTGAAAGCTCTTCCTCCGTCTGGGATTCGTGAAATGACCAACACCATCCGTGCCATATGGATGAGCGAAAGGATACCCGATTCGTGGAGACATGCGATCATCGTACCTCTTCACAAGAAGCTATCCGTCACGGATCCTAAGAACTACAGAGGAATCTCTCTACTTCGTGTCATGTACAAGGTTTTAGAACGTATCATTCTCGAGCGACTTATCAAACATCGTGAAGGAACGACCAGAGATGAGCAAGCCGGTTTTCGACCTGGAAGATCGACCATCGACCAAGTGTTCGTCGTGAGAAGAGTAATTGAATCGTGGCAGCGGTTTTCGAAGCCATTACAGCTTGCTTTTTGGACTTTGAAGCCGCGTTCGACTCTCCTCATCGTGATCGATTGCTCAATGCTCTGCGAGCAGATGGAGTCCCGGAAAAGTATGTTCGGTTAATCGAGGACATGAACAAAGGAACAACAGCAGCAGTTCGTACACCTGTCGGATTTACGTCAGCTTTCGAGGTGAAAACAGGAGTAAGGCAAGGAGCCGTTGCAGGACCTTTTCTTTTCAACTTCGCCGTTGATGACATCATGCGTAGAGTTGCAGAACAGTTTCCTGCGGATGTGATCCTAACACCATCAGGGCGCTCCCTTGTCGACCTGGAGTACGCCGACGACATTGTGTTATTCGCTGAAAACAACGCAAAACTGCAAAGGATTGTGAACCTCGTTTCGAAGTATGCCGCAGCCTATGGACTTCGTCTTCGTCCCGACAAATGTAAGCAGATGTGGGTCTCTCAGAGGCCTTCAACTGGAGTTTGTGTGGACGGACAACGTATCGAACTGGTGGACGATTTCTGTTATTTGGGCTGTTTGCTGAAGAACTATGGTAGTTATGCAGCGGATATTCGACAACGATGTGCGAAAGCTACGTCTGCATTCAATTCTCTAACCAAGTGTTTGTGGTCTACCACCATCGCGAAGGAAGTCAAGTTGCGCGTCTACCTATCCGCTATTCGCCCTATCATGATGATCGGAGACGTGGGCAGCACCGAAAACGCAGATGGAAAGGTTGGATTGCACGGAGAGGAAGCTTTTTAGGCGTTTGCTTGGATATTTCTGGCCGCGTGTATGCCATAACGAGGACCTTTACAAGGAAATCGACGCAGTACATCAACGCTTGACACGAGGGAGGTGCCAGCATCTCCTAACGCCATCTCAAGCAGCAATGGAAAGTCGACTTCGACTGCTCGGGCATATACTAAGAAGAACGCCGGATCGTCTCGTACAACACGCTTTAAAAATGCTTCCAAATCCTGTCTGGAAACGGCCACCTGGGCGTAGGCGAAAGTTCTGGACGGATGTGGTTAAAGAGGATTTAAAGTCACTCGGCATCGAAAGACAGTTCAGGCGCGATGTTTCGTTTCGCAGGAAATGGAATAGTGACAGCTGGATGGAATGTGTTCAAATTGTCGCTGAAGACCGTGAAAAATGGACACGGCTGACTACTAGGACGGCACACCTCGGTGAAGATGCGGAATGACCGCGTCAGGCGAAAGCCAACCGATTAAGTCAAGTAAGTCATCCATCATTTGGCGATCTCTCTATAAATGGTGATTTTTTCCTTCCGAAAAAGCAATGATTCAATGAAAATGTTTTCTTCTTTCGAAATTATTGTCGGGAACATTCTCAGGATGGTTTAAAATTTCTGAATTAAATGCAAAGTAAATTTTGAGAACTGTCTGCTTTGAATATTGTGAGCATTGTGTTTTTCGTGAAGAAAACGTATTGGCCATTTCGTTCCATTTTCGGCAAACCATTGCCGCTCAGCATTTGGAAAATACAAGTCCTCGTGGTCCTTGTCCGAAATCAAAAAAATATGTTTCACTGGAAAATGCGAGTAAAGTTCAAAGTCATGAAAACGAATTTTAAAGGAAGAACGTGATTTTCCTAAGCTTTCGACACATACCTTCAAGATTTGAAAAAAAAAACTAAAATTGTTGTCGAATCTTGTAGAACACACTGAATAAATTATTTCAAAAGGGTTTATTTATTTATTTATTAGAATGCACGCTAAGGTGCGTCGAAAAAAACAGTATGTATAACAAACAACTCAAACAAATGCAGTGTCGAGAACAGATACATAAAAGTAATTAATATACAACCAGATTGACTAAAAAAAGAAGCTTAAAGCAAACTAAGCCTCTCGCCCGCGAAAACAGGGTTGAACATTTCTCAAATTTTCGGTCGGTTCCACACACCTATCATCCTATGAGAATGACGACTCATCATCTTTTTCAGTATAATTCATCAGCCTTTAACCGAGCTGAACCATTCACATTGCTCGCAAGGAACTATTTTACTCGAGTGTACCATCTCAAACCTAACGAAAATCCTTTTTTTCTAGACGGCGTTCGATTTGATGATCATTAAAGTACCAGATTTTTTCAGACGTTGTTTTGTTAGCTGTTTATGTATGTCCCCGCAACGTATTTAGCTATGCCGATCATTGACCGAGCCCCCATCCCATGTTTCATAAGGTTGTCACTACCTGGGTTCGGAGTCATATATTTATTTTTCCTTCATATTCCAAGTTTCTGCCCATCTCAAGTGTGGTGCTACAGGCCTGCAACTAAGAACGGAATCGCCTTAAACGGTCATCTACACTTATCAACACTGACATTTGGAACTACTTTAAGATACATCGCCCAGATATTTAACAGTGGGCGGAGGACCATATGCATTCCAGGAAGCCGCGTAGGAAGGGCCGCTTTGAACACCTTTACTTTAATAGGACACGAAGTCCTATGAATTTATTTCCCGGAATAGGAAATATGGATCGGTTCCAAGCTTCTAGCACCACTTTGGTTTTTTTCCTTGCTGCCCCCCCCACAACCTTTAAAAGCTCCTTACTCTGGCTACTGCCGCTTTTTCGATTATTCTCTAATCAAATTAGTGGTCTTGTGGTCGGCCGTTGAAGCGTTGCGCCAAGTTTTTACTTGCCTTTTTATTTGTTTTTTTTTGTATTCGTTTGCATGTTTCTAACTTACTGCTTTGTGATTTTTGAGCACGTCGGCAACGGCGTACAATAAATAAATAAATAAGCGTACGATACTTATGAAGCAGTCCTCACACTTTCTTTGCTTATATAACTGTTCCCTAATTTGATATCCGTTCTGTGTCTATTCTGGAAGATGGCTGCAAAGATACTCGACTTCATCTGTGGTTTGCTTTCCCTTCATACAGGCTTCTGGCAAGCTTTCTCATATGCGACAGTACACTCTCTACGAATTCGACATGGATAGTTCGTAATGCGTCGTCTCAGAAAACGCGTTGAGAACACCTAACCCCCCCACCAAACAAACGTTTGTGTACCTTGAAGTCACACTACACCCTCAGATATGAATTTTGTGATTTTTATTTGATTGTCTAGTGGACCCCTGTTTTATAAGACGTGCCAAGCACGAGATCTCAATTTCTCCGAATAAGCGAGATATAGGCGACCACCTCAGGCCCGACCCCCTTCGCTCACCACCACGGGCCACACTCCTCACCAGATTTCCAAACTCTGTAGTGGCTAGGTGAATGACTGAATTCTCAACAAGTCGTCGTTCTTCAGACCATAGCCAGACTGTCTCCTCATCCTGGCTCGCTCTCGGGCAACGATTGCAAATGAAGAGAAGAGACAACTCATCCGCCAATTTTTCACCCTTTAATTATACGCATCTTTAATAAGCCATAGCTCTGTTCATAGGGGGTCTTGGACGAAAACAAGGGATACCACTGTGATCAGAGTGTGACCCTCCTTAAAGGCATTGTACGCGCTGAAAACCATGTCTCGTTTTTGAGTTGTTACACCCTTATAGTAACTAAAGTTAGCGAAAAGCCCCCTCGAAAACGTTAACTTTTCAAGAAGGAACCGTTTTAAAAACCTTTTGCAAATCGTTTGAAATTCGCGCCGGCATCGACTCGGGATAGTTATGCGGATGGCGCAAGAAGCAGTTCTACAATTTGTCCATTGGCGCAGCGTTGGGAACAATTCGCCGACGACTACAATGCACTGACTGCACTGACTTGCACTGACTAACAAAAATACTCACCTGGGCCCAGAACATCGTCCTCGCTCGTTGTGTGACGAGAAATTTCCAGTCGATAATGCCACTTTCGTCCGACGGTGCGTCAGCGTACAGTGGCATGCCCTGTACTTAGCGACACGACGTTCTGCTCAAATATTGCGAAAGTGCCAAATGACTGACGGAAGGGCCGGCCCTTTTGACGGAATTCCTTACCTTCCACTTCCTCTATGCTCAAAATGGTACGTTTTTGAGCAGCCAAGCTCGATGTACGTTCTCACAGGGGCCTGAGGAAGGGATTGAGCATAAAAAATGGAAAGTGGATTTCAGCGCGTACGATGCTTTTAAGACCAGCATAAAAACTAAAAAATCATCTTCTGGGTGTTCTGTGCTTTTAAGGCAGCTTCCTTTTTTTGAGGCGGAAATCCGCATTTGGGGTTTTCTTCTCACTCCAATGTTTGAACCAAGTGGAGATAGCGAAACTTGAGACCTCAATGTAGCGCATTTATAATGCTATAAGCTCGTCAAAACTGCTCCGTGGTCTGAAAAGGCGTCGACTGACACGAGGAACAGAAGCGCCACGACAGGTTCCGACAGGCCGCGAAACTCCAGAAGTTTATCTTCTTTATTCCGAGAGATCCTCGTTCAAACCTCTGTATTTAGAGCTTCTTGTTTTAGAGAATTTTCGACAACAGAGAGGTGAAAAGAAATACGGAACTTAAAAAGTTAAGGGGCTAAACCAATTCAGACGTTCAAATTTTCGACATCGGTGTATTACACAATACACACCGAACAGACGTATTTAAAGGAAGCTGAATGCTACGGGATTTTCAAACGAGTTTTTCTCCGAAGTCTGCGTATTTCGGGTGGCCTCTTTGCGATATATCACAACCTGGCAGGCCTACCTGCAGAAATTTTAAAAAAGAGTACGGTTTTTTGCGTGTACGCTACCTTTAAGGTAGTCCTTTTGATATGGCTGGAGATCGATTGGCTGTGTAAACTCTAACTCTAAGTTGTACGGGAGTAGAGCATGTGCACGCTCAGAAGCGAAAACTCTTCATGCTGATTATGACTGTGCTTGTAGCTACCCGAGTGGACCATTTGGAGAAGTGTTACCACACGGTTCTGGCCACAAGAGAGAGCAGCAGCTGAGGAGACGAATGAAGAACGAGGGCAGCACGTGCTCCTCAAGCTGGAGCTCGTCCACTTGTGCTGCCCTCGTTGCTCTATAGGCACTTCCTAAAGTAGGTCGTTATTGGTTCTGGGCCGAAGTTCTCGCGAAAATTCATGCGGGAAGCCCTGGTACAAGTCATTTTAGCGATTCTAGTGAAATTGGAGAAGGTTTCCACTCCTACCAACGGTATGCGCACTCCACGTCAACTCCTACACTCCTTCAACAATTTAGAGCGCACATTCCTTCAGAACCTAATCTTTTTCAAATTACACAGTTCCTACGACGTCGCGCACGTTCTTCCACTTGTGCCCACCTTTGAGACAATGCATGAACTCTTTCTACATCCGTGCGGACTCCTACTGAACATCTATTCACTATATAATCCACTCACAGTTTAACTCACATATTTTCCGCCGAAATGTAGTGCACGAGTGTTTTCGATATGTCGGGCCCAGTGGTAATCATATCTCCTGTGACAACTTTGACCCAGACTCCATAAAGACCTATTCGGGGAATAATTGGAACCAGTTGTACCTCTCAACGAACTCTATCAAACCACAACAAGTACATCCCTTTCAGTCCTTGTTTCATGCGGCGTCGCTCTTCGTGGTGAGTATCACTACATTCACTCCAACCACACGAGTTTCTGATCCATGCTCTATAGTTTCCTCTGCTTAATGACGTGCCATTTTGCTCAACGGCAGCGACAAGTGACCATCGTTGACCTAAACTGTATTGCTAGTTTTCCTCTTTTGAAGCGATGAATTTTTCTGATAATAGCATACCAAATAGAGACTGCGTTCTGGAAATGTTTATGAAATGCAATTCCTTCCGAACTGGTACTCCGCATTCCATTTAGCCCTAGTTATACACCAGCGGAATGAAAACGTCTCGCGATGACATTGCCGCCGCTTGCTGCGTGAATCAGGGCTCGTCTGCAATGTTGCGTCTTTGACGCAATACTGCAGACGAAAAATTCCCAGGCATTTCTAATTATATTTTATCGTTTTCTTCGCTTCTGACACTTTTAATTGCAGAATACCACTAATAATCGATTCCTCTCGTCATAACAGTGCTCGTTATTTCGTTTTGGTAATGTTTTAGCAACTTTAAATCTGAAAAATAATCAGCTGGTGGAAATTGGCAAATTTCCAATAGGGCAGGTCCCGCAAGGATACACTATACGGCGCCGCGGCGTGTATAACTGCTCTGTGCGGCCTTCCGGCGCGTTTTTCTGCGACCACTGTTCCTTTTGGCATGCCTGAGCACAGTTAGGGCGCATATAAGTGATAGTTGTCTTGCTATTTCCGCAGCGTCCCGCCGGTGTATAACTAGGGCCTTAGAAACAGTGGCAACGCAACAAGCAGCCTCTCACACTGAGGTGATATTGTTATAATTCCCTTCTCCTCGTGGAAGGTCATCTGTTGGCATGTGCTACACAAACATTCTAATGTGCCTAATTGGGTAGCGCCTTCGATGAAGTCCTTCAGAGAGACTCTAGTTGCTTGATACAATGGATACAGAATGTAATGAAGAGAAGGATCTTCCCCAGTCACCTAAATAAAGAATATTGAATTTCATCACTTTCCTGACTCCGTATAACTTTTCATGCATAATTCTGCACCTTTCCACACCGTTCGCACTTCTTTTCTGTTGTCATCCAGAATCCGAACTCTCCTCGAACTACCTCTGGTAAGCATGTCACCACTGCCTGCATGAATTCTGAAGCGTCTGGTTGTTCGCCCTTGTTGAAATCTGCGAAAGAAAATTTGATAAAAGCATTCCGCGAATTTTTCGGAAGTCTTCTGCAATACTTCCATCAAAAGGTTATCAAAGACTTCCAGCAGTCCTATTGCTTACGAAAAACAGCTTAAAGAAACAGCCATGAAAATGACTCCACAGATAAAAATTTTCCAGTTTCGAAAAAAGTTGAGGTTTTCAATGGATTTCTCACAGTTAATCAATAAATTATTTCAGTTGTTGAGCAAGTAGCACATATTCAAAAACTACGTTTCTCTGCAATAAGTTTCCTCAATTTTACTATACAGATCATGGGAAAAACTAGCCTGGGAATCTTTGAAAGAAGGCATCACAACTTTTTTCGCCTTCAGTCGAAATTATCTCAGCGATAATCGCGGTCAGTGGTAGAGTGAGGACTTTTTAAAAAGAGACCGAACGAACGAATTTCGAATAAATTCGTTCATTTTTTATTCCGAACGAACGAATTTCGAATAAATTCGTTCATTTTTTATTCCGAACGAACGAATTTCGAATAAATTCGTTGATTTTTTAGTTCGAACGAACGAATTTTTGATTAAATTCGTTCATTTTTATTCCGAACGAACGAATTTCGAATAAATTCGTTCATTTTTATTCGAACGAACGAATTTCGAATAAATTCGTTCATTTTTTATTCCGAACGAACGAATTTCGAATAAATTCGTTGATTTTTTATTCCGAACGAACGAATTTCGAATAAATTCGTTCATTTTTTATTCCGAACGAACGAATTTCGAATAAATTCGTTCATTTTTTATTCCGAACGAACGAATTTCGAATAAATTCGTTGATTTTTTATTCCGAACGAACGAATTTTGATTAAATTCGTTCATTTTTTTTATTCCGAACGAACGAATTTCGAATAAATTCGTTCATTTTTTATTCCGAACGAACGAATTTCGAATAAATTCGTTCATTTTTTATTCCGAACGAACGAATTTCGAATAAATTCGTTGATTTTTTATTCCGAACGAGCGAATTTTGATTAAATTCGTTCATTTTTTTTATTCCGAACGAACGAATTTCGAATAAATTCCTTCATTTTTTATTCGAACGAACGAATTTCGAATAAATTCGTTCATTTTTATTCCGAACGAACGAATTTCGAATAAATTCGTTCATTTTTCGAACGAACGAATTTCGAATAAATTTGTTCATTTTTACTCCGAACGAACGAATTTCGAATAAATTCGTTCATTTTATTCGAACGAACGAATTTCGAATAAATTTGTTCATTTTATTCGAACGAACGAATTTCGAATAAATTCGTTCATTTTTTATTCCGAACGAACGAATTTCGAATAAATTCGTTGATTTTTTATTCCGAACGAACGAATTTTGAATGAATCCGTTCATTTTTTATTCCGAACGAACGAATTCCGAATAAATTCGTTCATTTTTTATTCCGAACGAACGAATTTCGAATAAATTCGTTCATTTTTTTTCGAACGAACGAATTTCGAATAAATTCGTTGATTTTTTATTCCGAATGAACGAATTTTGAATGAATTCGTTCATTTTTTATTCCGAACGAACGAATTTCGAATAAATTCGTTGATTTTTTATTCCGAACGAACGAATTTTGAATGAATCCGTTCATTTTTTATTCCGAACGAACGAATTCCGAATAAATTCGTTCATTTTTTATTCCGAACGAACGAAGTTCCAAGAAATTCCTTCATTTTTTCTCGAACGAACGAATTTCGAATAAATTTGTTCATTTTTATTCGGAATGAACGAATTTTGAATGAATTGGTTCATTTTTTATTCCGAACGAACGAATTTCGAATAAATTCGTTGATTTTTTATTCCGAACGAACGAATTTTGAATGAATTCGTTCATTTTTTATTCCGAACGAACGAATTTCGAATAAATTCGTTCATTTTTATTCGAACGAACGAATTTCGAATAAATTCGTTCATTTTTTTTTCGAACGAACGAATTTCGAATAAATTCGTTGATTTTTTATTCCGAATGAACGAATTTTGAATGAATTCGTTCATTTTTTATTCCGAACGAACGAATCCCGAATAAATTCGTTCATTTTTTATTCCGAACGAACGAATTTCGAATAAATTCGTTCATTTTTTTTCGAACGAACGAATTTCGAATAAATTTGTTCATTTTTTACTCCGAACGAACGAATTTCGAATAAATTCGTTCATTTTTTATTCCGAACGAACGAATTTCGAATAAATTCGTTGATTTTTTATTCCGAACGAACGAATTTTGAATGAATCCGTTCATTTTTTATTCCGAACGAACGAATTCCGAATAAATTCGTTCATTTTTTAATCCGAACGAACGAATTTCGAATAAATTCGTTCATTTTTTTTTCGAACGAACGAATTTCGAATAAATTCGTTGATTTTTTATTCCGAACGAACGAATTCCGAATAAATTCGTTCATTTTTTTTCGAACGAACGAATTTCGAATAAATTCGTTTTTTTTTCGAACGAACGAATTTCGAATAATTTCGTTCATTTTTAATTTCGAACGAACGAATTTCGAATAATTTCGTTCATTTTTAATTTCGAACGAACGAATTTCGAATAAATTCGTTGATTTTTATTCCGAACGAACGAATTTTGAATAAATTCGTTCATTTTTTTATTCCGAACGAACGAATTTCGAATAAATTCGTTCATTTTTTACTCCGAACGAACGAATTTCGAATAAATTCGTTCATTTTTTATTTCGAACGAACGAATACTCGAAATTCGAATATTCGAATGACGAATAATTTAAGCATCCATAGCATTATCGCGCAGCTGCGAAGTGAGCGGCACTAACAAGTTGAATTCTTCTTCTAGAGCTTTATTTTCACTTACAATTGGAATTAATAAGGCACGACTCATCTCTAGACCTGTACGGGCTACAACGCAAAGAATGCTACAAAATCAACTTTTCCTCTGTAGCTTAGCCTAAGGAGCTTATTCGAGGACCTTACTAACTTTGCGTGCCCCATAAGCCAGCGAGATTGGTGGAGCCGAGCTTCGTAGTTATCTCCATAGGGGGCTTTCGCCTCTATGGTTTAAAGGCAGTGTTCACGATAATCTTTAATTTTGAAATTATTCGCTATATCGATTAACTGGCCCCCGGGTAGATCTAAAATGATGTAGAATTTGAGAAAAACGCAACAGAAGTACGCGAAATCCTTAAGTATCACCCCGCCTCTTAAGTATCATATTGTTGTGACAATGGAATCTTTTGTGGACGCGTCCTTTGCAATTCTTTACTCTCTATTGCTCCGTTCCTTCCTTAGAGCCCTAACTGATTCTGCTTTGCACGAAATATTCTTCTATTTTCGATTGACACAGTTTTCCAACATTGACAACCACCATTAGCATGTTTATCCGACCGGACAACTGGCCCATGTTAAAGAATAATGTCACTGAAATACGACGTTTTAATGCGTTTCTCGCCATTTCTTCGTAATTTTGGTAACACTTGGAGGCCAGCGCATTGTTTTATGTGAAAAACTCGCTGATGAAAATCATCGTGAACACTGCCTTTGAATGAGAGGCGCAGAGTTCTGCTGGAGCCAACAACGGGGCTCGGCTCCACCGACCTGGCTGGCTTACTCTGAGAGAATCTTTTGCACTACTACCGTGATGCTCCCGTGATTCGCGTTCGTTCCGCGATAGTTACCCAATCGACTCATCCGTTGACATTCTCGTTCTCATACCGTGATAATACTGCGATCATTGAGAGGTTTACCGCGCTAATAGCGTGGTGCACTCGCGATCCGCGATGGTACCGTGATCGTCTCCCCCGCTCCCGCGTTATAACTCTGAGAAAATCTGTGGTGACGGCACCGCAATGCGGCCGTGTAGGTGCCCTATAGGCACCTACACGGCCGCATTGCGGTGCCTTCATTACAAATTGCCCTGTCTGCACGCCGGTAGCGATGTAGGCTCCGCATTCGCACGTCGCTGAAGAGCTTGATTGCCGCGTCGGCTGAGTTGTTGACGCGGCCCGTAGGTGTTTTTTGAAGACACCTTACGCGACCTCACTGCGAAGCCTTCCAGAGGTGAGTCGAATATATCCCAGTTCAGGGCCTGATTTAGTGTGTGCCATTGCGGACTTTGCGTCGTGGGAAGAGAAACAAATTAAAGTAAGTTGAGAAAGCAGCGAGCAAAAAAGAGAAAAGCAAGGAAAATCATGGAAAAGCCAGCATGATCAGCTGGTGAGGGCGGGCGCGGAAGCTTGAACGACAGCGATGCGTCGCGCCCCCACGACGCAAGTCCGCAATGGCACATACTAAATCCCAGGCCCGGAACCAGATGGATACATGTCTCACCATAATAAGCGGATATCGAATATTTGTTTTGTTAAGCAACACACCGATACAACTGATCATGCAGCTCTCCAGTTTTCGCCAGTCACCCATTTTACACCTTTTTCGATCCTTTGCTTTGAAATGGTTCTCGAACGATTTGTTTCTCTATGCACTTTCGCTTTTTCCAAACCCATACTTACCAATGCGGAACTCACTAAACGTAATCCATATACAATTACATGCTAATCAAACTCCAATTGCATACATCTACATAATACCACGCACTATTGACTACAAAGCCGCAAAATTTTGCGACTTCTCGTCAAGTAACACTTGGCTCAAATGACCGATTCGTGGGAGCTAGGAGCATATTTGGAATCAGCATCGAGAGCTCTTTATTATGAGCACACACATTTCTTAACCTGGTCCCAGTTTTGAAGGGGACTTGGCACATGTGAAGGGGATGGAAAATCGACTTTCCTGGATTGGGCTGCCACAGAGCCTATTTGAAAGAGGATCACAAAATAAAGGTGTAGGCCAAGTCCTAGGTCGATTGGTCCCGTTTGAGCTGAGAACAGGTGGTATTTTCGTTCACCCTATTTTCCTATTAACCCTATATGCCTTGTGTGTGGTCAAAATGAAGAGCTCTCGATGCTGATTCCAAAAATGCCTCTTGCTCCCCGAACGGGTCATTCTGAGCCGTGTTACGACGAAGAGTCGCAAAAGTCGCGACTTTGCGACTTTTGCGACTTTTTTTGAGGTAATTTGTGCGGGTATTGTAGCTTTGAGAGCTAAATGTAGAATAGTTGATAAAAACCTCACCCAGGTTAATCGAATAATAAATCATTTCAAGAAGTCTTCATGACAGCTGCGTTGAAAAATGGACACAGAATCTTACGAGAACCATTAACGCTATGCATAACTACAGATTTTGACAGTGATGGCTTTCGCTGCTGTGCCAAAGTTCGAGTCTTTGAATAGTTTTGATCCAAGACTGCTTAGCAGTCAGAGAAGTGTTCGCCATTTAGGGGCGTGATGCCAGGATGAAGTGCGGTACCGGTGATATCATTTGCGTGTTATGCACAAGAAGGTGTATTTATGCTTCTTTGTCAACATTGTTCAAAATACCACATCTGTTGATAATCTCAAATCAAAATCGAGGGCCCTTTTTTAGAAGACACATTACACTGCTAACTCTGACCGAGGTATTTAGAAAGTTAGCCATAACACAATCAGCACTAAAACGCTCTTTCGAACTTGGAAGCAGTGATTAGTGAATGTGTCCAGCGTCACGCCTATATGCCAGAGTAAGCCATGTGCCATTTTAGGAAAAAGGCGCCTGATGTTAATTGCTGAGTGTCTTTATATTCTCCAGCGAAGACCCAGAACGTAAGAAAATGTGGTTTTCGAGTAAATTCGAGCAGTCGATCATTTGAAAAAGCACGGCTTTGAAACAACCAAAAATGAGAACAATTGCGTGTTAGACTTGGGATCGGATCGATTGATTTATCGAACAATAATCACATTTGTTTTATACTCGAGTACTCGAATATTCGATTCATCAGGGAACTAAAATTTTTGGATTTGTCTAGGAATTCGATTATTGATTTATGAAATCCAAATATCCGCTTTCTTGAGGATTCATTTAGAAACATTTAAAATGTTAGGTTTCCCTGATTATTTTTTTTCGATAATTGTAAAAAAACTTTGAAAAGAACCTCCAAGTATTCGTTCATTTCGGGTCACGGGGCTTCTAGGCATGTTCTGTCATTGAAAATACATGTGCAGAAATACCTATGAAACATTTTAAAAGTCAAATCAAATAGGCTGTAGTACTTTTTCTGAATATTAGTACCAAACGGATAGAGTAAGTTTTCAAGATTAATTATTTCATTCGGAAATTTTGGAAAAGATTTTATTTGAAATTTTCATTCAGCCTCAGGGCAATCCAAAACAAACAATTGAATTACACTCCCTCCTTCATAAGTCAAAAAGTAATTTTGTGAAAATTCAGCCATTAGAGACTTTCTGACAGTTGCCATTTCAATTTTCAATTTCTTCGAGAACAATATGCCATTGTTTTCGTTTTCTTCTTGTTTTTGAAAATGCAATATTCTTTCTGTTTATTAGAAAATTAGTGTCGAAGGACCATGTCTACTCTCTCGGCCCTCTACCTATAAGGGATCAATGAACGCTCCAAAATTCAGGCTGACTCCACAAACACCCGCAAATTTAAGAAAAATGTAACTAATGGCATTGTTTTTTAGATCGGCTGGTTGCTGTAGTTTTGAAACCGAAACCTCGAAGAATCACAAAAAGCGTAATACTCGGAGACGCATGAGCACAAACAGGCGATCAAGATTATATTAGCAATGCCGCAACATAAAAAGACTTAATGCTTGAGAGATGAAAATTCAGTACATGTCAATTTTTACTACATAGGCGGTGTATGATATGGGTCAAAAATGTGGATAACATAAAAAACACGATTTTAGAGAGCGCCGGAATATAAATCGGCAAGTCTAGTTGGAACTTTGATCGATACTGGAGCGTGACTGATGTGCGCCAGTTCGGAGGTGTGTCGAACGCGGAGCCGACGGGACACTGAAGGCCTGCACACTCATCGCGGTGCCGACGCTGGTTTACCGAGGAGCCATGTTGCCGACGCAACCTTTATCGGACCGCGGAGCTGACATAAGGCTATCGCGGGGCGACTGCGTCACACACCACTTTTCCACGATCGCGGAGCCGCCAATCAACTGCCAATACCCCATCGCGATACCAGCGAGAATCGCGGGGCTATCACGAAACCAGCGGTACCGATTTTCTCAGAGTGTTGTGCAGATTTGTAAAGCAGCGCGAAATGCGGCGAGGGCAATACCTTATAGCTTAGTGTTGATCTGATAGGCAACACTCGCTCGGGTGAAACATCGAGAGGGCCTGGATGCGGTACCATCAGAAGGCTGGAAGAATCTCGCGATCGTCCCGCGATAATTCCAAGCTCGGTTCGTCGCGGATCCGCGATGTAATGCCCCGAATACATCAATGTATAGACGCGATTTACCCTCAGGTTGAAAATGGTAGGATCTCGCAATCGTTCCGTGATAGGCCCAGGCTCGACTCTTCGCGGTTTTGCTATAGAGCATCGTGGGAGCATCGATGAACGAACGCGGTACACTCTCGGTTTGAGACTGGCAGAATTTCGCGATCGTTGCGCGATACCCCCATGCTAGAATCTTCTCGGCCCCTACCAGAAACCGGAGATTCTATCCGTGAACGATCGCGGGGGATCCTCTCAGAGTATTGAGCGAGCAAAGTTAGGATCAATCGACGCAAAATTTTACGTAGATTTCAAAAACAACCCTCACCAGGTTAAAGGCAGTGTTCACGATAATCTTCGATTTTGAGATTAATCGCTAAATCGATTGTTTGACCCCCGAGTAGAACTGAAGTGACGAAGAAACCGAGAAAAACGCACCAGAAGGGCACGAAATCCTCAAGTATCAGCCCACCTCTGAAGTATCAATGGAACTGTTCGTTGTGACATTGAAATCTTTTGTGGACCCGTCTTTTGCAAATCTTCATTCTGTGTTGCTCCGTTCTTTCCTTCGGGCCATAACTAATTCTGTTTTGCCCAAAATATTCTTCCATTTTCGATTACTCCCATTTTTTACCGGTGACAACCACCGTGAACATGTTCATCGAACCAGACAACTAGTCCAGGCCATAGAATAATGCCACTGGAATAAGACGAATTAGTGCGTTTCCCGCCGTTTCTTCGTGATTTTGGTGACACTTGGTAGCAAACGCATTGTTTTGAGTGGAAAACTTGGAAACGAGAATCATCGTGAACACTGCCTTTGAAGAGTTATAGGCGAAAAACCGGTGTTTCGTAAAATGAATTAGGCTGAAGGATCGAGAATAGTTTTCCAAACTGGAAGCACAAGTTGACGCAGAATTCTATCTCCAAGCACAAAAAAGTTATGGACGAAAAACCGGCATAGACACCCACACAATCTTGAAAATGACTTGCATGAATGTTGGGTGACTTTCATTCTTTTTCGGGGCGTTTCACCGGTTGTCACCGGTTTCCCCAATGATGGAGGTTCTCCCTTCACCTGCCCAGATGTGAGGGTTGGTGGAGTACATGGCTCCACCCAACGAAGCTGTGGTTGGTGTTATCGTTGCCCAGCGGCATGGAAAAATGGGAGTGGCCAAGTGCGATTGCCATATGGCTCCCCCTGTTAGAACCGCCCTAATAGCCTCATCAGACGGTGTGGGGAAAAATTTAGTTCTTGCGTTCGGGAAAATGGAATAATGGAGTAATGAAGAGACTGACATCAGTTTTCAAAGGTATGTCGATTCTTTGATACATTAGAGCTGATTTTCATATTTTTTGTTAAACCAGAACGGGTATTCAAATTGGAATAACGTTCAAATATTCAGCTCTGCGAATAATCGAATTCGAATAATATTCGAATATTCACCTTTCCCGAATAGTCGAAATCGAATAATATTCGAATATTCACCTTTCCCGAATAGTCGATTTCGAATAACATTCGAATATTCACCTTTCCCGAATAGTCGAATTCGAATAATATTCGAATATTCACCTTTGCCGAATAGTCGAATTTGAATAATGTTCGAATTTTCACCTTTTGCGAATAGTCGAATTCGAATAATGTTCGAATTTTCACCTTTTGCGAATAGTCGAATTCGAATAATGTTCGAATTTTCACCTTTTGCGAATAGTCGTCGAATTCGAATAATGTTCGAATTTTCACCTTTTGCGAATAGTCGAATTCGAATAATGTTCGAATATTCACACTTTTCGAATATTCGAATATTCGAATAAAAATTCGTTCGAAAAATTCGATTATTTATTCGAACTCGAATATTCGGTCCTCACTCTAGTCAGTGGGTCTTCAAATGCTCGGCTGACAAGTACGTTTTTTATCCCACTCCCTCGGAAGCACTGAAGAATGGAATTCGCAAAGCACTTGTTCCCGTCGTTCAGAAGTCTGAGATGATCAGATGTCTCTGTTGTCTCTTCAACGATGGAGATTCGCCTTCCATCAGCATGAACCTTTCTACTTCTTTTTTGCACTCTTGTTTCCTTCTTGGCACGCTTTTCGCTTCTATGAGGATCAGCTACTTCGTAATCCTGAAATGCTTATTATGAAGTTTTTCCATTGCAGCTGTTATCGACCATAGACTCACTTGCGCTGCGCCTGCGTCACGTGTCGACAGATCTTACTGGGGCGCGACAGCAGCTCCCCACATCTGACTCGAGGAGCCTTGAATTATGGTTACAGTGTAGACCTGAGTTTTAGAATTCCGACCCAAGCATTCCAGCAATCGATTTGGGTTTAAACGAAAGCTAGACAACTCTGGTTTGCCGGCTTGGATTTGTTTTATTCTACTTAGCACCCACGATGTTTTTAGAAATGCATCCTGATCTTGAATACATGAACACTGGAGCCATGTCTTAAATGGGCGAGATCTGGATAAGTTGTGCACTTCTGCACAGTATATGAGTCTCCTATGCACTCATACATAAGTCCTCTTGTCTATAGACCATTCAATATCATCTCTATTTTCGACTTATACTTCAGTCTATTCTTCTCAAGTTGATGTTTGCCATGAATAAATAGCGTATTTGATCCAAAAAAGCTTAATTATGCCTCGAATCGTTGTGGAGGCTTACGCATTGCAGAACCTTCTGAAGGAACTCACTAGGAAATGACAGCGTTCTACTGGTCGGCAACGCCGTTTCCAACAAAATTCATGCCAGTTATTGTTCTTCCGATGACATATTCAATTCCATGTTTGGAACTGCTTAAGACTCCTCTAAGCCGGGTCAGGGATTCTCTCAGTTGAGCGCTAAAGTAGGGGTGCACCAAGCAGAACAATTTTTCTGAACACCCTAAAGATAGCTTGATGCCCCCTTACCTTGTCGCCCAACTGAGAAAACCAGTCACACATTTTATTGGAAGTTTAGTAACGGGTGCGACTTTCGTTGGAAACGGCGTTTTGACCAAATGTCCTTACTTAGTGAGATGAGCTCCAGGTTTTGCTTCACTGTTTCTTGCGCGTTTCGGTCCTAAAACTCAAAAAAATTTGTTTCTATTCCGCAAGGACTCCAGTATATTTTGGTGGTTGAATACCCCATATGACGCGGTTCTTTCCAGCAATCAAAACCTAGGAATTTGTCATCAGCTCCTCGATGAACCGTCTCGGGCAGGTTCGGCCAAATCTGAATCATCGACTACGATGGACGTATCGAAGCCCAAAAATTTTCTTTCTCGAAAATCAAAGAACGGGATTTTTATTAGTGTTTTAGACATAGGAAATAACCCATTACGTGTTCGGTCGAAAACAATATTGCGACCACTAGAATTAAAATGTGAAATATTCTGAATTCCTTTAAAACATAGCGGAGCAGAGCATTCCGAATGTTACTCATGTATAGAAGGTGTTATTTCGAAATTCTGGACATAATCTCCTGATCATCGGGTAAATGGTGTTTGCTCCGAATATTTGGAATTTCCTCATTTTCGTCTTTTCAAGAGGCATTTATTTATTTGTATTGCGCCATCTATTTGTTAATTCCATACTGCGAGTTGTATTATGTGGCATATTCCTTCGCTATTCGTTAAGACACTGGTTTTGCCGAATTCAAAGCTGTCCGTGAGCGCGACTCAATGCGAAATAGCGCGCACGACGAGCTGACTGCCGCGTTCGGCACGTTTCGCCGCGCGCGCGGCAATTTTCGCCGCGCAGTACTCAAAACCTGGTACTGGGCGACCAATCGCTGCTCGTCCGGGTCGCCCGAAATGGTGAATCGGGTCGCAAGAAAATTGGTACATTCTCAGGAACTCGGTGCTCGCGACCCGCGCGCATTTCGGGACATGCTCGCCACCCGCTCACCCCTAATTTCAAAGTGCTCGCCACCCGCTGCCCCCTCGTCTCAGCTCGCTACCCGCTGCGGGCATAGCGCTTCGCTGAAAACAACGCAAAACTGCAAAGGATTGTGAACCTCGCTTCAAAGTATGCCGCAGCTTATGGACTTCGTCTTCGTCCCGACAAATGCAAGCAGATGTCGGTCTCTCAGAGGCCATCAATGGGAGTTTGTGTGGACGGGCAACGTATCGAACTGGTGGACGATTTCTGTTATTTGGGCTGTTTGCTGGAGAACGATGGTAGGTATGCAGCGGATATTCGACAACGATGTGCGTAAGCTACGTCTGCATTTAATTCTCTGACTAAGTGTTTGTTGTCTACCACCATCGCGAAGGAAGTCAAGTAGCGCGTCTACCTATCCGCTATTCGCCCTATGATGATGTACGGATCGGAGACGTGGGCAGCACCGAAGACGCAGAAGGAAAGGTTGGATTGCACGGAGAGGAAGCTTTTTAGGCTTTTGCTTGGATATTTCTGGCCGCGCGTATGTCATAACGAAGACCTTTACAAGGAAATCGACGCAGTACATCAACGCTTGACACGAGGGAGGGGCCAGCATCTCCTAACGCCATCTCAAGCAGCAATGGAAAGTCGACCTCGACTGCTCGGGCATATACTAAGAAGAACACCGGATCGTCTCGTACAACACGCTTTGAGAATGCTTCCAAATCCTGTCTGTAAACGGCCACCTGGGCGTAGGCGAAAGTTCTGGACGGATGTGGTTAAAGAGAGGATTCGAAATCACTCGGCATTGAAAGGCAATTCAGGCGCGATGTTTTACTTCGCAGGAAGTGGAATAGTGATCAATGGATGGATTGTGTTCAAATTGTGGCTGAAGACCGTGAAAAATGGACACGGCTGACTACTGTGACGGTTTACCTCGGTGAAGATGCGGAATAAATTCGTTCATTTTTATTCGAACGAACGAATTTCTGAATAAATTTGTTCATTTTTTACCTTCGAACGAGACGAATTTCGAATAAATTCGTTCATTTTTATTATTCCGAACGAACGAATTTCGAATAAATCTGATTGATTTTTATCTGAACAGAACGAATTTGGAATGAATCCGTTCATTTTTTATTCGAACGAACGAACGATGGTCGTTGGACTTTTATTCCGAACGAACTAATTTTGATTAAATTCGCTCATTTTTTTCCCGACTGAACGAATTTTAAATAAATTCCGTTTTCTTCGAACGAACGAATTTCGAATACTTCGTTCATTTTTATTTCCGAACGAACGAATTTCGAATAAATTCGATTCGTTTTAATTTCGAACGAACGAATTTCGAATAAATTCGTTCATTTTTTTCTTCGAACGAACGAATTTCGAATAATACTCGTTCATTTTAATTTCGAACGAACGAATTTCCGAACACTTCGTTCAGTATTTTACTCTCGAACGAACGAATTTCGAATAAATTCGTTGATTTTCCCTATTCGAACCAACTGAATTTCGAAATAAATTCGTTCATGCGATTCGAACGAACGAATTTCGAATGGGGCCCGTTCATTTTTACTCCGAACGAGACGAATTTCGAATAAATTCGTTCATTTTTATTTCGAACGAACGAATACTGGAAATTGATTTTATTATTCGAATGAACGAATAATTTAATAACCATAGTTCACACATCGTCGCAGCTGAACGAATTTCGGCACTAAATTCAAGTTCATTCTTCTTCGAACGAACGAATTTTCACTTACAATTGGAATTTTAAGGGCACGACTCATCTCGAATAGACCTGTACGGGGCTATTTTATTCGAACGCAAAGAATGCTTCGAATCAAATTCGTTCATTCCCTCTGTAGCTTAGCCTAACGGAATATTCTGAGGACCTTACTAACTTTCGAACGTGCCCCATAAGCCTAGATTGGTGGAGCTCGAGCTGTGAACGAATTCCAGGGGGCTAAATTCGCTCTATGGTTTCAACAGGCAGGTTTCACGAATAAATTTTAATTTTGAATTACTCCGCTATATCAGATTAACTGGTCTCCCGGGTACGATCTAGATCAATGATTCGTTGATCTTCTGAGAAAAACGCAACAGAAGTACGCGAAATCCTTGCTATCATTCGAACTAAGTATCCGAATAATATTGCTGTGACATTTTTGGATCGAACGTCCTTTGCAATTTTACCGAATATTGCTCCTAGTTCCTTCCTTACAGAGCCCTAACTGACTTCTGGGCTTTGCAATTCCGAAGATAGACAATTCTTCTAATAAATTCGATTGACACAGTTATTCCAACATTGACGAACCACCAATAGCATAATTCGTTGATTTTTATCCGACCGGAACGAACTGAATGAATCCGTTCATGTTCGAACGAATAAACACTTGAAATACTGACGTTTTAATGCGTTTCTTAGAACGACCAATTTCCTTCGAATAAATTTGGTTCACTTGGAGGCCAGACGCATTTCGAGAAAGAACTCGCTGATGGCACCACGGGAACGACATCGCCTTCGAATGAGAGGCGTTCAGAGTTCCCGCTGGAACCAGACGAATTTCCGGGGCTCGGCTCCACCGACCTGGCTGGCTTACTTGAGATGAATCCGTTTGCACTACTACCGTGATGCTCCCGTGATTCGCGTTCGTTCAGACGAACGATATTACTCAATCGACTCATCCGTTTTTTTCTCAGTTCTCAGAATACCGTGATAATACTGCGATCATTGAGAGGTTTACCGAACGAATTTCGGTGCACTCTCGCGATTCGAACGAACGATGGTACCGTGATTCGTCTCCCCTGCTCCCGAACGAATTATCAGATATTCGTTGCAGATTTGTAAAGCAGCGCAGAATGCGGCGAGGGCAATAATTATAGCTTAGTGTTGGATCTGATAGGCAACACTCGCTCCTGGGTGAACATTCGAGATTTTTTATGCGGTACGAACGAAGGTTGAAGAATCTCGGCGATCGTCCCAAGATAATTCCAAGCCTGCCCGTTTCGCGGATCCGTTCGATGTAATGCCCTCAGACGATACCCAATTTCGAATATAGATTCGCTGATTACCCTCAGGTGGGTTGAATACTGGTAGATCTCGCATATTCGTTCCGAATAATTTAAGCATCCAGGCTCACCCTATCGCGGTTTTGCTAGTAGAGCATCATATCGATGAACGAACGCGGCACAGCTTTATCGGTTTCACTGGCAGAATTGGAATTAATAAGGCTGATACTCCCATGCTGAATCTTCTACGGCCTTACAACGCAAAGAATACTGAGAGATTCTATCCTCTGTGAACGATTAGCGCTAAGGGGAGCTTATCTCGAGAGTAACTTGAGCGAGCAGTTAGGATCGAGATCGAGCCAGCAAAATTTTACGTAGTTATTTCCGTAAACAACCTCACCTGGTGTTAAAGAGCAGTGTTCACGATAATCTTCGATTTTGAGATTAATTCGCCAAATCAGATTGTTTGACCCCGAGGTAGAACTGAAGTGACGAAGTAGAGAAACCGAGAAAACGCACCAAGAAGGGCACGAAATCCCCGCATCAGCCCACCTCTGAAGTATCCTGGAACTGTTCGTTGCACATTGGAAATCTTTGTGGACCCGTCCTTTGCAAATTCTTCATTCTGTGTTGCTCCGTTCCTTTCCCTTCGGGCCATAACTGGTTCAGCTTTGCACGAAAATATTCTCCATTTTTTCGATTTACTCCCAGTTTTTTACCGGTGACAACCACCGTGAACATGTTCATCCGAACCAGACAACTAGTCCAGCTGTTCATAGAATAATGCCACCGGAAATAAGACGAATTAGTGCGTTTCCTCGCCGTCTTCGTGGATTTTGGTGACGCGGAGAGCCAGCAAACACTGTTTTGAGCGGAAAAACTCGCTAAACGAGAATCATCGTGAACACTGCCTTTGAATGAGAGGCGCAGAGTTATGGAGGCGAACAACGGGGCTCGCTCACACCGACCATTACAGCTTACTCTGAGAGAATCTTTGCCACTACTACCGTGAATGCTCCGTGATTCGCGTTCGTTCCGATAGGGCAATCGACTCATCGTTGACATAGTTCTCATACCGTGATAATACTGCGATCATTGAGGTTCCACCGCGCTAATAGCGTGAAGTTGCACTCGCGATCCCGCAGATGGTACCGTGATCGTCTCCCCCGCTCCGCGTTATAATGTGTTACGTTGTAAAGCAGCGCAGAAACCGGCGAGACACCTACACATGATCTTGATAGGCAATGACTTGCAAGTGAATGTTGGGCCTGACTTTGCAGTACAACTCAGAGGGCGTTTCGCGATCGTCCGCGATAATGTCCAAGCTCGGTTTCGTCTTGGATCCGCGAGGCTCTCCCTTCACCTGTATATGGGCGCAGATGTGACCCTCGGGTTGGTGAGTATACGCAATCGTTCGTGATGAGCCCAACGGAAGACCGCTCAATGATGAGTCACATTCTTCGCAGGGAAACGAATAAATGCTGTGCGCGCCGCGACCGCGCGCGCTGACTGGGTGGTCCGCATCTGCGGAATCATTCACCTACAACAGAGAATTTTCAGAATGGTTCTGTTGGATATTTATTTTGGAATTGAGCTAATACGGAGGATTTTTCTCAACTAGGTGAAAATGCGTTTTCTCATAGAGCGAGGCTCCGATATTTCCTTGTGTGCATTCCCGGAAGATCGCTCAATGATGAGTCACATTCTTCGCAGGGAAACGAATAAATGCTGTGCGCGCCGCGACCGCGCGCGCTGACTGGGTGGTCCGCATCTGCGGAATCATTCACCTACAACAGAGAATTTTCAGAATGGTTCTGTTGGATATTTATTTTGGAATTGAGCTAATACGGAGGATTTTTCTCAACTAGGTGAAAATGCGTTTTTCTCATAGAACGAGGCTCCGATATTTCCTTGTGTGCATTCCCGGAAGATCGCTCAATGATGAGTCACATTCTTCGCAGGAAACGAATAAATGCTGTGCGCGCCGCGACCGCGCGCGCTGACTGGGTGGTCCGCATCTGCGGAATCATTCACCTACAACAGAGAATTTTCAGAATGGTTCTGTTGGATATTTATTTTGGAATTGAGCTAATACGGAGGATTTTTCTCAACTAGGTGAAAATGCGTTTTTCTCATAGAACGAGGCTCCGATATTTCCTTGTGTGCATTCCCGGAAGATCGCTCAATGATGAGTCACATTCTTCGCAGGGAAACGAATAAATGCTGTGCGCGCCGCGACCGCGCGCGCTGACTGGGTGGTCCGCATCTGCGGAATCATTCACCTACAACAGAGAATTTTCAGAATGGTTCTGTTGGATATTTATTTTGGAATTGAGCTAATACGGAGGATTTTTCTCAACTAGGTGAAAATGCGTTTTTCTCATAGAACGAGGCTTCGATATTTTCCTTGTGTGCATTCCCGGAAGATCGCTCAATGATGAGTCACATTCTTCGCAGGGAAACGAATAAATGCTGTGCGCGCCGCGACCGCGCGCGCTGACTGGGTGGTCCGCATCTGCGGAATCATTCACCTACAACAGAGAATTTTCAGAATGGTTCTGTTGGATATTTATTTTGGAATTGAGCTAATACGGAGGATTTTTCTCAACTAGGTGAAAATGCGTTTTTCTCATAGAACGAGGCTCCGATATTTTCCTTGTGTGCATTCCCGGAAGATCGCTCAATGATGAGTCACATTCTTCGCAGGGAAACGAATAAATGCTGTGCGCGCCGCGACCGCGCGCGCTGACTGGGTGGTCCGCATCTGCGGAATCATTCACCTACAACAGAGAATTTTCAGAATGGTTCTGTTGGATATTTATTTTGGAATTGAGCTAATACGGAGGATTTTTCTCAACTAGGTGAAAATGCGTTTTTCTCATAGAACGAGGCTCCGATATTTTCCTTGTGTGCATTCCCGGAAGATCGCTCAATGATGAGTCACATTCTTCGCAGGGAAACGAATAAATGCTGTGCGCGCCGCGACCGCGCGCGCTGACTGGAGTGGTCCGCATCTGCGGAATCATTCACCTACAACAGAGAATTTTCAGAATGGTTCTGTTGGATATTTATTTTGGAATTGAGCTAATACGGAGGATTTTTCTCAACTAGGTGAAAATGCGTTTTTCTCATAGAACGAGGCTCCGATATTTTCCTTGTGTGCATTCCCGGAAGATCGCTCAATGATGAGTCACATTCTTCGCAGGGAAACGAATAAATGCTGTGCGCGCCGCGACCGCGCGCGCTGACTGGGTGGTCCGCATCTGCGGAATCATTCACCTACAACAGAGAATTTTCAGAATGGTTCTGTTGGATATTTATTTTGGAATTGAGCTAATACGGAGGATTTTTCTCAACTAGGTGAAAATGCGTTTTTCTCATAGAACGAGGCTCCGATATTTCCTTGTGTGCATTCCCGGAAGATCGCTCAATGATGAGTCACATTCTTCGCAGGAAACGACTAAATGCTGTGCGCGCCGCGACCGCGCGCGCTGACTGGGTGGTCCGCATCTGCGGAATCATTCACCTACAACAGAGAATTTTCAGAATGGTTCTGTTGGATATTTATTTTGGAATTGAGCTAATACGGAGGATTTTTCTCAACTAGGTGAAAATGCGTTTTTCTCATAGAACGAGGCTCCGATATTTCCTTGTGTGCATTCCCGGAAGATCGCTCAATGATGAGTCACATTCTTCGCAGGGAAACGAATAAATGCTGTGCGCGCCGCGACCGCGCGCGCTGACTGGGTGGTCCGCATCTGCGGAATCATTCACCTACAACAGAGAATTTTCAGAATGGTTCTGTTGGATATTTATTTTGGAATTGAGCTAATACGGAGGATTTTTCTCAACTAGGTGAAAATGCGTTTTTCTCATAGAACGAGGCTCCGATATTTCCTTGTGTGCATTCCCGGAAGATCGCTCAATGATGAGTCACATTCTTCGCAGGGAAACGAATAAATGCTGTGCGCGCCGCGACCGCGCGCGCTGACTGGGTGGTCCGCATCTGCGGAATCATTCACCTACAACAGAGAATTTTCAGAATGGTTCTGTTGGATATTTATTTTGGAATTGAGCTAATACGGAGGATTTTTCTCAACTAGGTGAAAATGCGTTTTTCTCATAGAACGAGGCTCCGATATTTTCCTTGTGTGCATTCCCGGAAGATCGCTCAATGATGGGGCACATTCTTCCCAGGAAACGAATAAATGCTGTGCGCGCCGCGACCGCGCGCGCTGACTGGGTGGTCCGCATCTGCGGAATCATTCACCTACAACAGAGAATTTTCAGAATGGTTCTGTTGGATATTTATTTTGGAATTGAGCTAATACGGAGGATTTTTCTCAACTAGGTGAAAATGCGTTTTTCTCATAGAACGAGGCTCCGATATTTCCTTGTGTGCATTCCCGGAAGATCGCTCAATGATGAGTCACATTCTTCGCAGGGAAACGAATAAATGCTGTGCGCGCCGCGACCGCGCGCGCTGACTGGGTGGTCCGCATCTGCGGAATCATTCACCTACAACAGAGAATTTTCAGAATGGTTCTGTTGGATATTTATTTTGGAATTGAGCTAATACGGAGGATTTTTCTCAACTAGGTGAAAATGCGTTTTTCTCATAGAACGAGGCTCCGATATTTCCTTGTGTGCATTCCCGGAAGATCGCTCAATGATGAGTCACATTCTTCGCAGGAAACGAATAAATGCTGTGCGCGCCGCGACCGCGCGCTGCGCTGACTGGGTGGTCCGCATCTGCGGAATCATTCACCTACAACAGAGAATTTTCAGAATGGTTCTGTTGGATATTTATTTTGGAATTGAGCTAATACGGAGGATTTTTCTCAACTAGGTGAAAATGCGTTTTTCTCATAGAACGAGGCTCCGATATTTCCTTGTGTGCATTCCCGGAAGATCGCTCAATGATGAGTCACATTCTTCGCAGGGAAACGAATAAATGCTGTGCGCGCCGCGACCGCGCGCGCTGACTGGGTGGTCCGCATCTGCGGAATCATTCACCTACAACAGAGAATTTTCAGAATGGTTCTGTTGGATATTTATTTTGGAATTGAGCTAATACGGAGGATTTTTCTCAACTAGGTGAAAATGCGTTTTTCTCATAGAACGAGGCTCCGATATTTCCTTGTGTGCATTCCCGGAAGATCGCTCAATGATGAGTCACATTCTTCGCAGGGAAACGAATAAATGCTGTGCGCGCCGCGACCGCGCGCGCTGACTGGGTGGTCCGCATCTGCGGAATCATTCACCTACAACAGAGAATTTTCAGAATGGTTCTGTTGGATATTTATTTTGGAATTGAGCTAATACGGAGGATTTTTCTCAACTAGGTGAAAATGCGTTTTTCTCATAGAACGAGGCTCCGATATTTCCTTGTGTGCATTCCCGGAAGATCGCTCAATGATGAGTCACATTCTTCGCAGGGAAACGAATAAATGCTGTGCGCGCCGCGACCGCGCGCGCTGACTGGGTGGTCCGCATCTGCGGAATCATTCACCTACAACAGAGAATTTTCAGAATGGTTCTGTTGGATATTTATTTTGGAATTGAGCTAATACGGAGGATTTTTCTCAACTAGGTGAAAATGCGTTTTTCTCATAGAAAGAGGCTCCGATATTTTCCTTGTGTGCATTCCCGGGAGATCGCTCAATGATGAGTCACATTCTTCGCAGGGAAACGAATAAATGCTGTGCGCGCCGCGACCGCGCGCGCTGACTGGGTGGTCCGCATCTGCGGAATCATTCACCTACAACAGAGAATTTTCAGAATGGTTCTGTTGGATATTTATTTTGGAATTGAGCTAATACGGAGGATTTTTCTCAACTAGGTGAAAATGCGTTTTTCTCATAGAACGAGGCTTCGATATTTTCCTTGTGTGCATTCCCGGAAGATCGCTCAATGATGAGTCACATTCTTCGCAGGGAAACGAATAAATGCTGTGCGCGCCGCGACCGCGCGCGCTGACTGGGTGGTCCGCATCTGCGGAATCATTCACCTACAACAGAGAATTTTCAGAATGGTTCTGTTGGATATTTATTTTGGAATTGAGCTAATACGGAGGATTTTTCTCAACTAGGTGAAAATGCGTTTTTCTCATAGAACGAGGCTCCGATATTTTCCTTGTGTGCATTCCCGGAAGATCGCTCAATGATGAGTCACATTCTTCGCAGGGAAACGAATAAATGCTGTGCGCGCCGCGACCGCGCGCGCTGACTGGGTGGTCCGCATCTGCGGAATCATTCACCTACAACAGAGAATTTTCAGAATGGTTCTGTTGGATATTTATTTTGGAATTGAGCTAATACGGAGGATTTTTCTCAACTAGGTGAAAATGCGTTTTTCTCATAGAACGAGGCTTCGATATTTTCCTTGTGTGCATTCCCGGAAGATCGCTCAATGATGAGTCACATTCTTCGCAGGAAACGAATAAATGCTGTGCGCGCCGCGACCGCGCGCGCTGACTGGGTGGTCCGCATCTGCGGAATCATTCACCTACAACAGAGAATTTTCAGAATGGTTCTGTTGGATATTTATTTTGGAATTGAGCTAATACGGAGGATTTTTCTCAACTAGGTGAAAATGCGTTTTTCTCATAGAACGAGGCTCCGATATTTCCTTGTGTGCATTCCCGGAAGATCGCTCAATGATGAGTCACATTCTTCGCAGGGAAACGAATAAATGCTGTGCGCGCCGCGACCGCGCGCGCTGACTGGGTGGTCCGCATCTGCGGAATCATTCACCTACAACAGAGAATTTTCAGAATGGTTCTGTTGGATATTTATTTTGGAATTGAGCTAATACGGAGGATTTTTCTCAACTAGGTGAAAATGCGTTTTTCTCATAGAACGAGGCTCCGATATTTCCTTGTGTGCATTCCCGGAAGATCGCTCAATGATGAGTCACATTCTTCGCAGGGAAACGAATAAATGCTGTGCGCGCCGCGACCGCGCGCGCTGACTGGGTGGTCCGCATCTGCGGAATCATTCACCTACAACAGAGAATTTTCAGAATGGTTCTGTTGGATATTTATTTTGGAATTGAGCTAATACGGAGGATTTTTCTCAACTAGGTGAAAATGCGTTTTTCTCATAGAACGAGGCTCCGATATTTCCTTGTGTGCATTCCCGGAAGATCGCTCAATGATGAGTCACATTCTTCGCAGTGAAGCGAATATATGCTGTGCGCGCCGCGACCGCGCGCGCTGACTGGGTGGTCCGCATCTGCGGAATCATTCACCTACAACAGAGAATTTTCAGAATGGTTCTGTTGGATATTTATTTTGGAATTGAGCTAATACGGAGGATTTTTCTCAACTAGGTGAAAATGCGTTTTTCTCATAGAACGAGGCTCCGATATTTCCTTGTGTGCATTCCCGGAAGATCGCTCAATGATGAGTCACATTCTTCGCAGGGAAACGAATAAATGCTGTGCGCGCCGCGACCGCGCGCGCTGACTGGGTGGTCCGCATCTGCGGAATCATTCACCTACAACAGAGAATTTTCAGAATGGTTCTGTTGGATATTTATTTTGGAATTGAGCTAATACGGAGGATTTTTCTCAACTAGGTGAAAATGCGTTTTTCTCATAGAACGAGGCTCCGATATTTCCTTGTGTGCATTCCCGGAAGATCGCTCAATGATGAGTCACATTCTTCGCAGGAAACGAATAAATGCTGTGCGCGCCGCGACCGCGCGCGCTGACTGGGTGGTCCGCATCTGCGGAATCATTCACCTACAACAGAGAATTTTCAGAATGGTTCTGTTGGATATTTATTTTGGAATTGAGCTAATACGGAGGATTTTTCTCAACTAGGTGAAAATGCGTTTTTCTCATAGAACGAGGCTCCGATATTTCCTTGTGTGCATTCCCGGAAGATCGCTCAATGATGAGTCACATTCTTCGCAGGGAAACGAATAAATGCTGTGCGCGCCGCGACCGCGCGCGCTGACTGGGTGGTCCGCATCTGCGGAATCATTCACCTACAACAGAGAATTTTCAGAATGGTTCTGTTGGATATTTATTTTGGAATTGAGCTAATACGGAGGATTTTTCTCAACTAGGTGAAAATGCGTTTTTCTCATAGAACGAGGCTCCGATATTTCCTTGTGTGCATTCCCGGAAGATCGCTCAATGATGAGTCACATTCTTCGCAGGAAACGAATAAATGCTGTGCGCGCCGCGACCGCGCGCGCTGACTGGGTGGTCCGCATCTGCGGAATCATTCACCTACAACAGAGAATTTTCAGAATGGTTCTGTTGGATATTTATTTTGGAATTGAGCTAATACGGAGGATTTTTCTCAACTAGGTGAAAATGCGTTTTTCTCATAGAACGAGGCTCCGATATTTCCTTGTGTGCATTCCCGGAAGATCGCTCAATGATGAGTCACATTCTTCGCAGGGAAACGAATAAATGCTGTGCGCGCCGCGACCGCGCGCGCTGACTGGGTGGTCCGCATCTGCGGAATCATTCACCTACAACAGAGAATTTTCAGAATGGTTCTGTTGGATATTTATTTTGGAATTGAGCTAATACGGAGGATTTTTCTCAACTAGGTGAAAATGCGTTTTTCTCATAGAACGAGGCTCCGATATTTCCTTGTGTGCATTCCCGGAAGATCGCTCAATGATGAGTCACATTCTTCGCAGGGAAACGAATAAATGCTGTGCGCGCCGCGACCGCGCGCGCTGACTGGGTGGTCCGCATCTGCGGAATCATTCACCTACAACAGAGAATTTTCAGAATGGTTCTGTTGGATATTTATTTTGGAATTGAGCTAATACGGAGGATTTTTCTCAACTAGGTGAAAATGCGTTTTTCTCATAGAACGAGGCTCCGATATTTCCTTGTGTGCATTCCCGGAAGATCGCTCAATGATGAGTCACATTCTTCGCAGGAAACGAATAAATGCTGTGCGCGCCGCGACCGCGCGCGCTGACTGGGTGGTCCGCATCTGCGGAATCATTCACCTACAACAGAGAATTTTCAGAATGGTTCTGTTGGATATTTATTTTGGAATTGAGCTAATACGGAGGATTTTTCTCAACTAGGTGAAAATGCGTTTTTCTCATAGAACGAGGCTTCGATATTTTCCTTGTGTGCATTCCCGGAAGATCGCTCAATGATGAGTCACATTCTTCGCAGGGAAACGAATAAATGCTGTGCGCGCCGCGACCGCGCGCGCTGACTGGGTGGTCCGCATCTGCGGAATCATTCACCTACAACAGAGAATTTTCAGAATGGTTCTGTTGGATATTTATTTTGGAATTGAGCTAATACGGAGGATTTTTCTCAACTAGGTGAAAATGCGTTTTTCTCATAGAACGAGGCTCCGATATTTCCTTGTGTGCATTCCCGGAAGATCGCTCAATGATGAGTCACATTCTTCGCAGGGAAACGAATAAATGCTGTGCGCGCCGCGACCGCGCGCGCTGACTGGGTGGTCCGCATCTGCGGAATCATTCACCTACAACAGAGAATTTTCAGAATGGTTCTGTTGGATATTTATTTTGGAATTGAGCTAATACGGAGGATTTTTCTCAACTAGGTGAAAATGCGTTTTTCTCATAGAACGAGGCTCCGATATTTCCTTGTGTGCATTCCCGGAAGATCGCTCAATGATGAGTCACATTCTTCGCAGGGAAACGAATAAATGCTGTGCGCGCCGCGACCGCGCGCGCGCTGACTGGGTGGTCCGCATCTGCGGAATCATTCACCTACAACAGAGAATTTTCAGAATGGTTCTGTTGGATATTTATTTTGGAATTGAGCTAATACGGAGGATTTTTCTCAACTAGGTGAAAATGCGTTTTTCTCATAGAACGAGGCTCCGATATTTCCTTGTGTGCATTCCCGGAAGATCGCTCAATGATGAGTCACATTCTTCGCAGGGAAACGAATAAATGCTGTGCGCGCCGCGACCGCGCGCGCTGACTGGGTGGTCCGCATCTGCGGAATCATTCACCTACAACAGAGAATTTTCAGAATGGTTCTGTTGGATATTTATTTTGGAATTGAGCTAATACGGAGGATTTTTCTCAACTAGGTGAAAATGCGTTTTTCTCATAGAACGAGGCTCCGATATTTCCTTGTGTGCATTCCCGGAAGATCGCTCAATGATGAGTCACATTCTTCGCAGGGAAACGAATAAATGCTGTGCGCGCCGCGACCGCGCGCGCTGACTGGGTGGTCCGCATCTGCGGAATCATTCACCTACAACAGAGAATTTTCAGAATGGTTCTGTTGGATATTTATTTTGGAATTGAGCTAATACGGAGGATTTTTCTCAACTAGGTGAAAATGCGTTTTTCTCATAGAACGAGGCTCCGATATTTCCTTGTGTGCATTCCCGGAAGATCGCTCAATGATGAGTCACATTCTTCGCAGGGAAACGAATAAATGCTGTGCGCGCCGCGACCGCGCGCGCTGACTGGGTGGTCCGCATCTGCGGAATCATTCACCTACAACAGAGAATTTTCAGAATGGTTCTGTTGGATATTTATTTTGGAATTGAGCTAATACGGAGGATTTTTCTCAACTAGGTGAAAATGCGTTTTTCTCATAGAACGAGGCTCCGATATTTCCTTGTGTGCATTCCCGGAAGATCGCTCAATGATGAGTCACATTCTTCGCAGGGAAACGAATAAATGCTGTGCGCGCCGCGACCGCGCGCGCTGACTGGGTGGTCCGCATCTGCGGAATCATTCACCTACAACAGAGAATTTTCAGAATGGTTCTGTTGGATATTTATTTTGGAATTGAGCTAATACGGAGGATTTTTCTCAACTAGGTGAAAATGCGTTTTTCTCATAGAACGAGGCTCCGATATTTCCTTGTGTGCATTCCCGGAAGATCGCTCAATGATGAGTCACATTCTTCGCAGGGAAACGAATAAATGCTGTGCGCGCCGCGACCGCGCGCGCTGACTGGGTGGTCCGCATCTGCGGAATCATTCACCTACAACAGAGAATTTTCAGAATGGTTCTGTTGGATATTTATTTTGGAATTGAGCTAATACGGAGGATTTTTCTCAACTAGGTGAAAATGCGTTTTTCTCATAGAACGAGGCTCCGATATTTCCTTGTGTGCATTCCCGGAAGATCGCTCAATGATGAGTCACATTCTTCGCAGGGAAACGAATAAATGCTGTGCGCGCCGCGACCGCGCGCGCTGACTGGGTGGTCCGCATCTGCGGAATCATTCACCTACAACAGAGAATTTTCAGAATGGTTCTGTTGGATATTTATTTTGGAATTGAGCTAATACGGAGGATTTTTCTCAACTAGGTGAAAATGCGTTTTTCTCATAGAACGAGGCTCCGATATTTTCCTTGTGTGCATTCCCGGAAGATCGCTCAATGATGAGTCACATTCTTCGCAGGGAAACGAATAAATGCTGTGCGCGCCGCGACCGCGCGCGCTGACTGGGTGGTCCGCATCTGCGGAATCATTCACCTACAACAGAGAATTTTCAGAATGGTTCTGTTGGATATTTATTTTGGAATTGAGCTAATACGGAGGATTTTTCTCAACTAGGTGAAAATGCGTTTTTCTCATAGAACGAGGCTCCGATATTTCCTTGTGTGCATTCCCGGAAGATCGCTCAATGATGAGTCACATTCTTCGCAGGGAAACGAATAAATGCTGTGCGCGCCGCGACCGCGCGCGCTGACTGGGTGGTCCGCATCTGCGGAATCATTCACCTACAACAGAGAATTTTCAGAATGGTTCTGTTGGATATTTATTTTGGAATTGAGCTAATACGGAGGATTTTTCTCAACTAGGTGAAAATGCGTTTTTCTCATAGAACGAGGCTCCGATATTTCCTTGTGTGCATTCCCGGAAGATCGCTCAATGATGAGTCACATTCTTCGCAGGAAACGAATAAATGCTGTGCGCGCCGCGACCGCGCGCGCTGACTGGGTGGTCCGCATCTGCGGAATCATTCACCTACAACAGAGAATTTTCAGAATGGTTCTGTTGGATATTTATTTTGGAATTGAGCTAATACGGAGGATTTTTCTCAACTAGGTGAAAATGCGTTTTTCTCATAGAACGAGGCTCCGATATTTCCTTGTGTGCATTCCCGGAAGATCGCTCAATGATGAGTCACATTCTTCGCAGGAAACGAATAAATGCTGTGCGCGCCGCGACCGCGCGCGCTGACTGGGTGGTCCGCATCTGCGGAATCATTCACCTACAACAGAGAATTTTCAGAATGGTTCTGTTGGATATTTATTTTGGAATTGAGCTAATACGGAGGATTTTTCTCAACTAGGTGAAAATGCGTTTTTCTCATAGAACGAGGCTCCGATATTTCCTTGTGTGCATTCCCGGAAGATCGCTCAATGATGAGTCACATTCTTCGCAGGGAAACGAATAAATGCTGTGCGCGCCGCGACCGCGCGCGCTGACTGGGTGGTCCGCATCTGCGGAATCATTCACCTACAACAGAGAATTTTCAGAATGGTTCTGTTGGATATTTATTTTGGAATTGAGCTAATACGGAGGATTTTTCTCAACTAGGTGAAAATGCGTTTTTCTCATAGAACGAGGCTCCGATATTTCCTTGTGTGCATTCCCGGAAGATCGCTCAATGATGAGTCACATTCTTCGCAGGGAAACGAATAAATGCTGTGCGCGCCGCGACCGCGCGCGCTGACTGGGTGGTCCGCATCTGCGGAATCATTCACCTACAACAGAGAATTTTCAGAATGGTTCTGTTGGATATTTATTTTGGAATTGAGCTAATACGGAGGATTTTTCTCAACTAGGTGAAAATGCGTTTTTCTCATAGAACGAGGCTCCGATATTTCCTTGTGTGCATTCCCGGAAGATCGCTCAATGATGAGTCACATTCTTCGCAGGGAAACGAATAAATGCTGTGCGCGCCGCGACCGCGCGCGCTGACTGGGTGGTCCGCATCTGCGGAATCATTCACCTACAACAGAGAATTTTCAGAATGGTTCTGTTGGATATTTATTTTGGAATTGAGCTAATACGGAGGATTTTTCTCAACTAGGTGAAAATGCGTTTTTCTCATAGAACGAGGCTCCGATATTTCCTTGTGTGCATTCCCGGAAGATCGCTCAATGATGAGTCACATTCTTCGCAGGGAAACGAATAAATGCTGTGCGCGCCGCGACCGCGCGCGCTGACTGGGTGGTCCGCATCTGCGGAATCATTCACCTACAACAGAGAATTTTCAGAATGGTTCTGTTGGATATTTATTTTGGAATTGAGCTAATACGGAGGATTTTTCTCAACTAGGTGAAAATGCGTTTTTCTCATAGAACGAGGCTCCGATATTTCCTTGTGTGCATTCCCGGAAGATCGCTCAATGATGAGTCACATTCTTCGCAGGGAAACGAATAAATGCTGTGCGCGCCGCGACCGCGCGCGCTGACTGGGTGGTCCGCATCTGCGGAATCATTCACCTACAACAGAGAATTTTCAGAATGGTTCTGTTGGATATTTATTTTGGAATTGAGCTAATACGGAGGATTTTTCTCAACTAGGTGAAAATGCGTTTTTCTCATAGAACGAGGCTCCGATATTTCCTTGTGTGCATTCCCGGAAGATCGCTCAATGATGAGTCACATTCTTCGCAGGGAAACGAATAAATGCTGTGCGCGCCGCGACCGCGCGCGCTGACTGGGTGGTCCGCATCTGCGGAATCATTCACCTACAACAGAGAATTTTCAGAATGGTTCTGTTGGATATTTATTTTGGAATTGAGCTAATACGGAGGATTTTTCTCAACTAGGTGAAAATGCGTTTTTCTCATAGAACGAGGCTCCGATATTTCCTTGTGTGCATTCCCGGAAGATCGCTCAATGATGAGTCACATTCTTCGCAGGGAAACGAATAAATGCTGTGCGCGCCGCGACCGCGCGCGCTGACTGGGTGGTCCGCATCTGCGGAATCATTCACCTACAACAGAGAATTTTCAGAATGGTTCTGTTGGATATTTATTTTGGAATTGAGCTAATACGGAGGATTTTTCTCAACTAGGTGAAAATGCGTTTTTCTCATAGAACGAGGCTTCGATATTTTCCTTGTGTGCATTCCCGGAAGATCGCTCAATGATGAGTCACATTCTTCGCAGGGAAACGAATAAATGCTGTGCGCGCCGCGACCGCGCGCGCTGACTGGGTGGTCCGCATCTGCGGAATCATTCACCTACAACAGAGAATTTTCAGAATGGTTCTGTTGGATATTTATTTTGGAATTGAGCTAATACGGAGGATTTTTCTCAACTAGGTGAAAATGCGTTTTTCTCATAGAACGAGGCTCCGATATTTCCTTGTGTGCATTCCCGGAAGATCGCTCAATGATGAGTCACATTCTTCGCAGGGAAACGAATAAATGCTGTGCGCGCCGCGACCGCGCGCGCTGACTGGGTGGTCCGCATCTGCGGAATCATTCACCTACAACAGAGAATTTTCAGAATGGTTCTGTTGGATATTTATTTTGGAATTGAGCTAATACGGAGGATTTTTCTCAACTAGGTGAAAATGCGTTTTTCTCATAGAACGAGGCTCCGATATTTCCTTGTGTGCATTCCCGGAAGATCGCTCAATGATGAGTCACATTCTTCGCAGGGAAACGAATAAATGCTGTGCGCGCCGCGACCGCGCGCGCTGACTGGGTGGTCCGCATCTGCGGAATCATTCACCTACAACAGAGAATTTTCAGAATGGTTCTGTTGGATATTTATTTTGGAATTGAGCTAATACGGAGGATTTTTCTCAACTAGGTGAAAATGCGTTTTTCTCATAGAACGAGGCTCCGATATTTCCTTGTGTGCATTCCCGGAAGATCGCTCAATGATGAGTCACATTCTTCGCAGGGAAACGAATAAATGCTGTGCGCGCCGCGACCGCGCGCGCTGACTGGGTGGTCCGCATCTGCGGAATCATTCACCTACAACAGAGAATTTTCAGAATGGTTCTGTTGGATATTTATTTTGGAATTGAGCTAATACGGAGGATTTTTCTCAACTAGGTGAAAATGCGTTTTTCTCATAGAACGAGGCTCCGATATTTTCCTTGTGTGCATTCCCGGAAGATCGCTCAATGATGAGTCACATTCTTCGCAGGGAAACGAATAAATGCTGTGCGCGCCGCGACCGCGCGCGCTGACTGGGTGGTCCGCATCTGCGGAATCATTCACCTACAACAGAGAATTTTCAGAATGGTTCTGTTGGATATTTATTTTGGAATTGAGCTAATACGGAGGATTTTTCTCAACTAGGTGAAAATGCGTTTTTCTCATAGAACGAGGCTCCGATATTTTCCTTGTGTGCATTCCCGGAAGATCGCTCAATGATGAGTCACATTCTTCGCAGGGAAACGAATAAATGCTGTGCGCGCCGCGACCGCGCGCGCTGACTGGGTGGTCCGCATCTGCGGAATCATTCACCTACAACAGAGAATTTTCAGAATGGTTCTGTTGGATATTTATTTTGGAATTGAGCTAATACGGAGGATTTTTCTCAACTAGGTGAAAATGCGTTTTTCTCATAGAACGAGGCTCCGATATTTCCTTGTGTGCATTCCCGGAAGATCGCTCAATGATGAGTCACATTCTTCGCAGGGAAACGAATAAATGCTGTGCGCGCCGCGACCGCGCGCGCTGACTGGAGTGGTCCGCATCTGCGGAATCATTCACCTACAACAGAGAATTTTCAGAATGGTTCTGTTGGATATTTATTTTGGAATTGAGCTAATACGGAGGATTTTTCTCAACTAGGTGAAAATGCGTTTTTCTCATAGAACGAGGCTTCGATATTTTCCTTGTGTGCATTCCCGGAAGATCGCTCAATGATGAGTCACATTCTTCGCAGGGAAACGAATAAATGCTGTGCGCGCCGCGACCGCGCGCGCTGACTGGGTGGTCCGCATCTGCGGAATCATTCACCTACAACAGAGAATTTTCAGAATGGTTCTGTTGGATATTTATTTTGGAATTGAGCTAATACGGAGGATTTTTCTCAACTAGGTGAAAATGCGTTTTTCTCATAGAACGAGGCTCCG
Organism: Aplectana chamaeleonis; assembly: GCA_029168955.1. Classification (NCBI taxonomy): domain Eukaryota; kingdom Metazoa; phylum Nematoda; class Chromadorea; order Rhabditida; family Cosmocercidae; genus Aplectana; species Aplectana chamaeleonis. The sequence goes on along the minus strand of JAPDOI010001793.1, from coordinate 42,475 downwards.
ATATTTTCCTTGTGTGCATTCCCGGAAGATCGCTCAATGATGAGTCACATTCTTCGCAGAAACGAATAAATGCTGTGCGCGCCGCGACCGCGCGCGCTGACTGGGTGGTCCGCATCTGCGGAATCATTCACCTACAACAGAGAATTTTCAGAATGGTTCTGTTGGATATTTATTTTGGAATTGAGCTAATACGGAGGATTTTTCTCAACTAGGTGAAAATGCGTTTTTCTCATAGAACGAGGCTCCGATATTTTCCTTGTGTGCATTCCCGGAAGATCGCTCAATGATGAGTCACATTCTTCGCAGGGAAACGAATAAATGCTGTGCGCGCCGCGACCGCGCGCGCTGACTGGGTGGTCCGCATCTGCGGAATCATTCACCTACAACAGAGAATTTTCAGAATGGTTCTGTTGGATATTTATTTTGGAATTGAGCTAATACGGAGGATTTTTCTCAACTAGGTGAAAATGCGTTTTTCTCATAGAACGAGGCTCCGATATTTCCTTGTGTGCATTCCCGGAAGATCGCTCAATGATGAGTCACATTCTTCGCAGGGAAACGAATAAATGCTGTGCGCGCCGCGACCGCGCGCGCTGACTGGGTGGTCCGCATCTGCGGAATCATTCACCTGCAACAGAGAATTTTCAGAATGGTTCTGTTGGATATTTATTTTGGAATTGAGCTAATACGGAGGATTTTTCTCAACTAGGTGAAAATGCGTTTTTCTCATAGAACGAGGCTCCGATATTTTCCTTGTGTGCATTCCCGGAAGATCGCTCAATGATGAGTCACATTCTTCGCAGGGAAACGAATAAATGCTGTCCGCGCCGCGACCGCGCGCGCTGACTGGGTGGTCCGCATCTGCGGAATCATTCACCTACAACAGGGAATTTTCAGAATGGTTCTGTTGGATATTTATTTTGCAATTGAGCTAATACGGAGGATTTTTCTCAACTAGGTGAAAATGCGTTTTTCTCATAAAACGAGGCTTCGATATTTTCCTTGTATGCATTCCCGGAAGATCGCTCAATGATGAGTCACATTTTTTGCAGGGAAACGAATAAATGCTGTCCGCGCCGCGACCGCGCGCGCTGACTGGGTGGTCCGCATCTGCGGAATCATTCACCTACAACAGAGAATTTTCAGAATGGTTTCGTTGGATATTTATTTTGCAATTGAGCTAATACGGAGGATTTTTCTCAACTAGGTGAAAATGCGTTTTTCTCATAGAACGAGGCTCCGATATTTTCCTTGTGTGCATTCCCGGAAGATCGCTCAATGATGAGTCACATTCTTCGCAGGGAAACGAATAAATGCTGTGCGCGCCGCGACCGCGCGCGCTGACTGTGTGGTCCGCATCTGCGGAATCATTCACCTACAACAGAGAATTTTCAGAATGGTTCTGTTGGATATTTATTTTGGAATTGAGCTAATACGGAGGAGTTTTCTCAACTAGGTGAAAATGCGTTTTTCTCATAAAACGAGGCTTCGATATTTTCCTTGTATGCATTCCCGGAAGATCGCTCAATGATGAGTCACATTTTTCGCAGGGAAACGAATAAATGCTGTCCGCGCCGCGACCGCGCGCGCTGACTGGGTGGTCCGCATCTGCGGAATCATTCACCTACAACAGAGAATTTTCAGAATGGTTCTGTTGGATATTTATTTTGGAATTGAGCTAATACGGAGGATTTTTCTCAACTAGGTGAAAATGCGTTTTTCTCATAGAACGAGGCTTCGATATTTTCCTTGTGTGCATTCCCGGAAGATCGCTCAATGATGAGTCACATTCTTCGCAGGGAAACGAATAAATGCTGTGCGCGCCGCGACCGCGCGCGCTGACTGGGTGGTCCGCATCTGCGGAATCATTCACCTACAACAGAGAATTTTCAGAATGGTTCTGTTGGATATTTATTTTGGAATTGAGCTGTTACGGAGGATTTTTCTCAACTAGGTGAAAATGCGTTTTTCTCATAGAACGAGGCTCCGATATTTCCTTGTGTGCATTCCCGGAAGATCGCTCAATGATGAGTCACATTCTTCGCAGGGAAACGAATAAATGCTGTGCGCGCCGCGACCGCGCGCGCTGACTGGGTGGTCCGCATCTGCGGAATCATTCACCTACAACAGAGAATTTTCAGAATGGTTCTGTTGGATATTTATTTTGGAATTGAGCTAATACGGAGGATTTTTCTCAACTAGGTGAAAATGCGTTTTTCTCATAGAACGAGGCTCCGATATTTTCCTTGTGTGCATTCCCGGAAGATCGCTCAATGATGAGTCACATTCTTCGCAGGGAAACGAATAAATGCTGTGCGCGCCGCGACCGCGCGCGCTGACTGGGTGGTCCGCATCTGCGGAATCATTCACCTACAACAGAGAATTTTCAGAATGGTTCTGTTGGATATTTATTTTGGAATTGAGCTAATACGGAGGATTTTTCTCAACTAGGTGAAAATGCGTTTTTCTCATAGAACGAGGCTCCGATATTTTCCTTGTGTGCATTCCCGGAAGATCGCTCAATGATGAGTCACATTCTTCGCAGGGAAACGAATAAATGCTGTGCGCGCCGCGACCGCGCGCGCTGACTGGGTGGTCCGCATCTGCGGAATCATTCACCTACAACAGAGAATTTTCAGAATGGTTCTGTTGGATATTTATTTTGGAATTGAGCTAATACGGAGGATTTTTCTCAACTAGGTGAAAATGCGTTTTTCTCATAGAACGAGGCTCCGATATTTCCTTGTGTGCATTCCCGGAAGATCGCTCAATGATGAGTCACATTCTTCGCAGGGAAACGAATAAATGCTGTGCGCGCCGCGACCGCGCGCGCTGACTGGGTGGTCCGCATCTGCGGAATCATTCACCTACAACAGAGAATTTTCAGAATGGTTCTGTTGGATATTTATTTTGGAATTGAGCTAATACGGAGGATTTTTCTCAACTAGGTGAAAATGCGTTTTTCTCATAGAACGAGGCTCCGATATTTCCTTGTGTGCATTCCCGGAAGATCGCTCAATGATGAGTCACATTCTTCGCAGGAAACGAATAAATGCTGTGCGCGCCGCGACCGCGCGCGCTGACTGGGTGGTCCGCATCTGCGGAATCATTCACCTACAACAGAGAATTTTCAGAATGGTTCTGTTGGATATTTATTTTGGAATTGAGCTAATACGGAGGATTTTTCTCAACTAGGTGAAAATGCGTTTTTCTCATAGAACGAGGCTCCGATATTTCCTTGTGTGCATTCCCGGAAGATCGCTCAATGATGAGTCACATTCTTCGCAGGGAAACGAATAAATGCTGTGCGCGCCGCGACCGCGCGCGCTGACTGGGTGGTCCGCATCTGCGGAATCATTCACCTACAACAGAGAATTTTCAGAATGGTTCTGTTGGATATTTATTTTGGAATTGAGCTAATACGGAGGATTTTTCTCAACTAGGTGAAAATGCGTTTTTCTCATAGAACGAGGCTCCGATATTTCCTTGTGTGCATTCCCGGAAGATCGCTCAATGATGAGTCACATTCTTCGCAGGGAAACGAATAAATGCTGTGCGCGCCGCGACCGCGCGCGCTGACTGGGTGGTCCGCATCTGCGGAATCATTCACCTACAACAGAGAATTTTCAGAATGGTTCTGTTGGATATTTATTTTGGAATTGAGCTAATACGGAGGATTTTTCTCAACTAGGTGAAAATGCGTTTTTCTCATAGAACGAGGCTCCGATATTTCCTTGTGTGCATTCCCGGAAGATCGCTCAATGATGAGTCACATTCTTCGCAGGAAACGAATAAATGCTGTGCGCGCCGCGACCGCGCGCGCTGACTGGGTGGTCCGCATCTGCGGAATCATTCACCTACAACAGAGAATTTTCAGAATGGTTCTGTTGGATATTTATTTTGGAATTGAGCTAATACGGAGGATTTTTCTCAACTAGGTGAAAATGCGTTTTCTCATAGAACGAGGCTCCGATATTTCCTTGTGTGCATTCCCGGAAGATCGCTCAATGATGAGTCACATTCTTCGCAGGGAAACGAATAAATGCTGTGCGCGCCGCGACCGCGCGCGCTGACTGGGTGGTCCGCATCTGCGGAATCATTCACCTACAACAGAGAATTTTCAGAATGGTTCTGTTGGATATTTATTTTGGAATTGAGCTAATACGGAGGATTTTTCTCAACTAGGTGAAAATGCGTTTTTCTCATAGAACGAGGCTCCGATATTTCCTTGTGTGCATTCCCGGAAGATCGCTCAATGATGAGTCACATTCTTCGCAGGGAAACGAATAAATGCTGTGCGCGCCGCGACCGCGCGCGCTGACTGGGTGGTCCGCATCTGCGGAATCATTCACCTACAACAGAGAATTTTCAGAATGGTTCTGTTGGATATTTATTTTGGAATTGAGCTAATACGGAGGATTTTTCTCAACTAGGTGAAAATGCGTTTTTCTCATAGAACGAGGCTCCGATATTTCCTTGTGTGCATTCCCGGAAGATCGCTCAATGATGAGTCACATTCTTCGCAGGGAAACGAATAAATGCTGTGCGCGCCGCGACCGCGCGCGCTGACTGGGTGGTCCGCATCTGCGGAATCATTCACCTACAACAGAGAATTTTCAGAATGGTTCTGTTGGATATTTATTTTGGAATTGAGCTAATACGGAGGATTTTTCTCAACTAGGTGAAAATGCGTTTTTCTCATAGAACGAGGCTCCGATATTTCCTTGTGTGCATTCCCGGAAGATCGCTCAATGATGAGTCACATTCTTCGCAGGGAAACGAATAAATGCTGTGCGCGCCGCGACCGCGCGCGCTGACTGGGTGGTCCGCATCTGCGGAATCATTCACCTACAACAGAGAATTTTCAGAATGGTTCTGTTGGATATTTATTTTGGAATTGAGCTAATACGGAGGATTTTTCTCAACTAGGTGAAAATGCGTTTTTCTCATAGAACGAGGCTCCGATATTTTCCTTGTGTGCATTCCCGGAAGATCGCTCAATGATGAGTCACATTCTTCGCAGGGAAACGAATAAATGCTGTGCGCGCCGCGACCGCGCGCGCTGACTGGGTGGTCCGCATCTGCGGAATCATTCACCTACAACAGAGAATTTTCAGAATGGTTCTGTTGGATATTTATTTTGGAATTGAGCTAATACGGAGGATTTTTCTCAACTAGGTGAAAATGCGTTTTTCTCATAGAACGAGGCTCCGATATTTTCCTTGTGTGCATTCCCGGAAGATCGCTCAATGATGAGTCACATTCTTCGCAGGGAAACGAATAAATGCTGTGCGCGCCGCGACCGCGCGCGCTGACTGGGTGGTCCGCATCTGCGGAATCATTCACCTGCAACAGAGAATTTTCAGAATGGTTCTGTTGGATATTTATTTTGGAATTGAGCTAATACGGAGGATTTTTCTCAACTAGGTGAAAATGCGTTTTTCTCATAGAACTAGGCTCCGATATTTTCCTTGTGTGCATTCCCGGAAGATCGCTCAATGATGAGTCACATTCTTCGCAGGGAAATGAATAAATGCTGTGCGCGCCGCGACCGCGCGCGCTGACTGGGTGGTCCGCATCTGCGGAATCATTCACCTGCAACAGAGAATTTTCAGAATGGTTCTGTTGGATATTTATTTTGGAATTGAGCTAATACGGAGGATTTTTCTCAACTAGGTGAAAATGCGTTTTCTCATAGAACGAGGCTCCGATATTTTCCTTGTGTGCATTCCCGGAAGATCGCTCAATGATGAGTCACATTCTTCGCAGGAAACGAATAAATGCTGTGCGCGCCGCGACCGCGCGCGCTGACTGGGTGGTCCGCATCTGCGGAATCATTCACCTACAACAGAGAATTTTCAGAATGGTTCTGTTGGATATTTATTTTGGAATTGAGCTAATACGGAGGATTTTCTCAACTAGGTGAAAATGCGTTTTCTCATCGAACGCGGCTCCGATATCTTCCTTGTGTGCATTCCCGGAAGATCGCTCAATGATGAGTCACATTCTTCGCAGGGAAACGAATAAATGCTGTGCGCGCCGCGACCGCGCGCGCTGACTGGGTGGTCCGCATCTGCGGAATCATTCACCTACAACAGAGAATTTTCAGAATGGTTCTGTTGGATATTTATTTTGGAATTGAGCTAATACGGAGGATTTTTTCTCAACTAGGTGAAAATGCGTTTTTCTCATAGAACGTGGATCCGATACTTTCCTTGTGTGCATTCCCGGAAGATCGCTCAATGATGAGTCACATTCTTCGCAGGAAACGAATAAATGCTGTGCGCGCCGCGACCGCGCGCGCTGACTGGGTGGTCCGCATCTGCGGAATCACTGACCGACAACAGAGAATTTTCAGAATGGCACTGTTGGATATTTCTTTTTAAATTGAGCTAATGCGGATGATTTTTCTCAACTAGGTGAGAATGCATCTTTTTTATAAAACGTGGATCCGATACTTTCCTTGTATGCATTCCCGGAAGATTGCTCAATGATGAGTCACACCCTTCGCCTAGGAAACGAATAAATGCTGTGCGCGTCGGAACCGCGCGCGCTGACTTGGTGGTCTATAGCCGCGGAATCACTGACCGACAACAGAGAATTTTCAGAATGGCACTGTTGGATATTTCTTTTTAAATTGAGCTAATACGGATGATTTTTCTCAACTAGGAGAGAATGCATCTTTTTTATAAAACGTGGATCCGATACTTTCCTTGTATGCATTCCCGGAAGATTGCTCAATGATGAGTCACACTTTTCGCTTGGGAAACGAATAAATGCTGTGCGCGTCGGAACCGCGCGCGCTGACTTGGTGGTCTATAGCCGCGGAATCACTGACCGACAACAGAGAATTTTCAGAATGGCACTGTTGGATATTTCTTTTTAAATTGAGCTAATACGGATGATTTTTCTCAACTAGGAGAGAATGCATCTTTTTTATAAAACGTGGATCCGATACTTTCCTTGTATGCATTCCCGGAAGATTGCTCAATGATGAGTCACACCCTTCGCCTAGGAAACGAATAAATGCTGTGCGCGTCGGAACCGCGCGCGCTGACTTGGTGGTCTATAGCCGCGGAATCACTGACCGACAACAGAGAATTTTCAGAATGGCACTGTTGGATATTTCTTTTTAAATTGAGCTAATGCGGATGATTTTTCTCAATTAGGTGAGAATGCATCTTTTTTATAAAACGTGGATCCGATACTTTCCTTGTATGCATTCCCGGAAGATTGCTCAATGATGAGTCACACCCTTCGCCTAGGAAACGAATAAATGCTGTGCGCGTCGGAACCGCGCGCGCTGACTTGGTGGTCTATAGCCGCGGAATCACTGACCGACAACAGAGAATTTTCAGAATGGCACTGTTGGATATTTCTTTTTAAATTGAGCTAATGCGGATGATTTTTCTCAATTAGGTGAGAATGCATCTTTTTTATAAAACGTGGATCCGATACTTTCCTTGTATGCATTCCCGGAAGATTGCTCAATGATGAGTCACACTTTTCGCTTGGGAAACGAATAAATGCTGTGCGCGTCGGAACCGCGCGCGCTGACTTGGTGGTCTATAGCCGCGGAATCACTGACCGACAACAGAGAATTTTCAGAATGGCACTGTTGGATATTTCTTTTTAAATTGAGCTAATACGGATGATTTTTCTCAATTAGGAGAGAATGCATTTTTTTTATAAAACGTGGATCCGATATTTTCCTTATATTCATTCCCGGAAGATTGCTCAATAATGAGTCACACTCTTCGCCAGGAAAACGAATAAATGCTGTGCGCGTCGGAACCGCGCGCGCTGACTTGGTGGTCTATAGCCGCGGAATCACTGACCGACCACAGAGAATCTTCAGAATGGCACTGTTGGATATTTCTTTTTAAATTGAGCTAATACGGAGGATTTTTCTCAACTTGGTGAAAATTCATTCTTCTCATTAAACGAGGATGCGTCACTTTTCTTTTATGACATGATTTTAAATCCGCATTACCGGAAGAGTGCTTAATGATGAGTGCGAAACGAATCAATGCTGTGCGCGCCGCAACCGCGCGCGCTGGCTGAGTGGTCTATAACCACTGAATTACTCACCGTAGTGTGAGAATAGGGTTTAGTAAACCAGGGGCAAACCACCCATAACGCTAACTCCTGTTTCGATTGCCTCTTCATGCTGATGCACCTGTTCAGATAACTGCTTTCTTTTCTGAGTCAACCAGCGTTCCGTCTCGCTATAGCAATATCTCAGAGAACACCCATGATGTTAACTCCTCTCCCATTTCGACCTTTGGTCTTTCAGATACCGGGCTTTCATAATACTGACTCTCCACTCCGTCTCCGCTCCTCGAATTCTATTCGGTTTTGGGGGACTGTCTTCGAGCGAGGCAGTACAGGCAGCGAGGAGTGCGTCAGAGAGAGGAGAGCACGGAGAACTGAGAAATTGAAGGGAGACCATCGCCAAAACCGAGTTCATATAAAACTAAGAAAGATTAAGAGTCTAATCTCACACTTTTCCAGGTACAGAGAAAGCTTTGAAGTCAGAATTACGACACAACTACCCTCTATATTACGTCGTAATTCACATTATTCGAGGCGCGAGCGGCGCGCGCGACGCCTCGGCCTCCGTCTGCCCTACGCTCTCTCACTGTCTCTAACCTCCGCTCCGCACCAGCACGCTTAGGAACCGAGTGAATTTCGCCGTTTTATAGCCTCTATACTGGTGATGCTCACGTTCAAGTTTCGCCGTTGATAGAGCGTTCCTACTCTTTAGGTGGGCGAAACATGCCATAACTATGTCAAGAAGTAACAATTTTCTGAACTTGAAAAGGTTTTTGGAATCAGGACGACGAGAGAAAGCTAATAGTGTTTTCAGATTCAGAAAGTAACCACTCACAAAGATTTTGACTCCTTTTAGGGAAAATAGGCCATAACTAGGTTAAGAAACGAGTTTTCCTCAAGTCTGAACATATAATCGGAATCTCCTCATCAAGGGGAATCGAATGGTTTTTTTCAGGTTCTCAAAAAGTCCACTCCGAATGCCGACGCGCTTCGGGACAGAAGTTATGGCCGGTATTGTACACTACCTTTTTTGTTGACATTTTCGGAATTTTCTATATTCAGTGCTTTTTTTAAATTCTTGTTTATCAAAATCAGGAAGTCAAAATCATGGCTGTTTGCTCAACTTTTCCGAAAACAGCCGATTTGGATTTCCCATACGGGGGGGGGGTGCCTAAAAATTACCGAGCTAAGGGGGGGTGCATATTCAGAATCGGTATGCCGGGACGAGTGCCCAGCCCTGGCTCCGTGTCTGAATTGTCTCTACGCCAATGTTCGTTCCATTCCTAGAAACGCGAAGTGATAGGTCAAAAAAAGAGGCAGGTTGTGTCGCAATTTTGATTAACAACAACTTTTCACAAGAACTAGTGTTTTCTGAATGTGCTCCTAATGGCTATGAACTTCTTGCAGTTGATATTTACGGCGAGTCCAATAGTTTTCGAATAATTGTTGTTTTTAGAGCGCCTTCCTGCCTGTCTCCTATTACTGAACAATTAGTTAAAACTCTCAGTGATTTAACAGCTTGCAGTAAACCAGTTATTTAAGTGGGAGATTTTAATATGCCTGAAATTGATTGCAAGGAAGTTCATGCTCTAAATGGTGCTCCTTATCCCACATTTTTGGAATTCGTCAAAAGTCATGATTTCGATCAATATGTTGAATCTTCAACTAGGGGGTCTAATATTTTGAAACTATTGTTCTCAAACGATCAGGATTTAGTCAGGGAAGTAGATGTATCAACCCCAATAGGGAACAGTGATCATGCATGCATATCCCTTCACATAAACTCCTGGGTTAGGGAACCTGTGGGCTGTAGTAAACCCCCTAAAAATAAAGGTAAGATGATCTTAAACGATCGTATGAAGAAATGTTGGGATGATCTGTAAGATTATCTTGATGATATGGTGAAGGATATGAATCTCATCTGTAGCCGCATCATTCAGATGATGAACATTTTTGAGATGATGCTAATTTCATCAGGTTAGCTGAACTTCTACAGATCAGCTGGACAGTGAAAAGCGAGAGAGCATGCATTTCCAGAGAAGCTCGTCTTATCTTTAAGAGTAACCCCGGAGCGCCTCTTATTCTTCAGATGAAATACCAGTTTTCATTATGAGCTATCACAAAACAACAAACATATCATTTCATTCATTGAGAAAGAAAGCATGGAGTTGGTCGATTAGAGAATGACCACCTGCAGAATGAGGGCCGGCTTTTCTCATTCTCACACGTATAATCATGTGTTATCATATCATGACTATGCGAGGACGACCGCTTTAGGGCGAATCATCGCCAATGGAATGAATACGGGCCTAAGTTCAGCGACCAGTTGTGACTGATAGCGATAATTATGAATCAATACGGAATTAAGATCATCTGAAACTTGTCTGGAAGAATATCGGATCATCTTATCAAATTAATATCAGATCATCTGATAGGGGTGGTTTACTACAGCCCAGTTACTCTTAGCAAAAGGCTCTTTTCTAAGGCGGATTATGCGCAAATATGTGAGTAGTTAGACTCGGTTATGTGGAGAGAATCATTTGAATCGGTTTCTTCTGTGAACAATAAATACGAGATGTTCCTTGATATATTGTTCCAAGCAATTGATATGTTCGTGCCATGTGGAGGGATAGTTGCTGGTAGATCGGCCTTGCCTTATTATTTACAAAATATGCTTGATCATCGCTCTTGTCTCTTCAATGTAGCACGCCAATCAAACTCTTCCGGTGACTGGGAGAAGTATAAACTTTTCTCGAAAAAATTCAATCAGAAACTCGAAAAATATAACTCTAAACTTGGAGAGAAAACAGTTGAATCAGGACAAAAAACCAGCTTTTATAAACTTTTGAATACAAAACTAAAGCCTAAGAAGGAGGTTGGCGTTCTTATTAATGGAGATTATAGAGCAATATCAAGTACTGAAAAAGCAAATCTTTTAGCTGATGAATTTCACAAAGTCTATTCTTCAGATGATGGAGCATTACCTCCGCTTAACCCTAAAATTTTAAATCGCATGGATACCATTCCCTGGATCCAAGAAAGTGAAATCTTTGACGTAATTCGTAACTGGAAGACGTCTTATTCTACGACAGCTGATTTTATCCCTTTACTCTTTTGTTAAAAATGTAGCTCACGTTATTGCACAACCTTTGGCGTACATCTACAACCAGTCGCTCATGTTCTCTGTTCTCGCAGATAAAAGGAAACATTCTTTTGTAACACCTCTCCTGAGAATGGGGGTCTTCGGAGCCATCTCACTACCGGCCGGTTAGTGTGACATCTCTATTTTGCAGGATATTTGAGAAGATCATAAAAAAGCCAATTGTGGAGCATATTGAAAAAAATCTTTTGATTCTTGAATCTCAGCATGGTTTTGTGAAAGGGAGGTCGGTATATACTAATTTCTTGGAATGCTTAGAAGATTGAACTAGCCTGCTTGACAAGAAGAAATGTTGTGACGTAGTCTTCTTTGACTTTTCAAAGGCTTTTGATAGGGTCGGTCACAAAAAACTGATCCATAAAATTAATCTGCTTGGTCTACATCCACTTTTGCAGAAACGGTCGTGTGAATATCTGACTGGTAGGACCTTCCAAGTAAAGGTGAAAGACGCGATGTCATCAGTTAAGAACGTACATACTGAGTGGGTTCCGCAAGGAGGTGTTCTATCCCCCGTTCTATTCACAATTTATACCGCCGATATTCCCCTTCTGCTCCAAAACTCTAAAATAAAATGTAAGCAGTTCGCGGATGATCTCAAAATGTACTGCGAATTCATGGAGGATGACCCGTTTTGCCTTCAGAGAGCAATCCGCAGCATTGTGGAATGGTCAAAAACTTGGCAGTTGCCATTAGCTCCAAAACAAAATTTCTTAGAATTGGGAATTTCGTATCTAGTCGAAACTATCAATTGCATGATTCAATTATACCGATGGCGGACAAAATAGTCTATTTAGGTCTCCATTACGACAGTAAGCTAGATTTTTCGGAATAGAGTGATTAGCAGAAGGGCCTTAAACAAGACTTATCAAATTTTTAAGGGGTTATCCATAAAAAACAGATCTGTTTTATTGCAAGCCTATAAAACGTTTGTCAGGCCCATTGTAGAAAGTGGCACATCAGTATTTAATCCTCATAAGAAAAAAGATGAGGAGTTACTTGAGCGACTTCAAAATAATTATACGAGAAAACTTGTAATTAGATACAACGGCTTCTTGCACTCTCGGGTCCCGAATGCGGCAGTAAGGAATAAATGTTTTGGGCTCCATTCCTTGTCATCTAGAAGAAAATTTGCTGATGCTTGTTGGGTGTTCAAAATACTATCTGGTCAGCTCTCCATACGCGCGTCAAAATTCTATAAACTCATTCCTTCGAAAACTGGAGGAACTTCCCTCAAAATTTGGTATTCTAAGCCAAAATTAGGCATTAGGGCGCACTCATTTACAGATCGTGCTGGATCGACTTATTTAGCTCTGCAGAGTGACATCTATTCATCCCTCAAAGGTTTTCGCTCCTTTCAACGAAAAGCAAAAAAGATTCTTATGAAGTTTTGAGTATTCCATCGCTCTAAGTTTCATTGTTTTCACATTGCAGATGACTCTGGTTCTACAAGAATTGTTAGAAAACAATTAACTGATTTTGGTGTGTTTTATTGTTGACTTTTGATGTCTTTATCATGGCTGTCTCCAATAGTCGTAAATAAATAAATCAATCCAAATAAACCCCAGATGCAAGTTTTGAGCCGAATCCGAAAATTTTTTTCTCAACACTCCGAAAATTCCCTTCCCATCTTACCTTTTTTCAAAGCAATGGAAATACCTTTTTTGGAATATCCGCAGCCATTTAGGGGATTTCAAAAACGGATTATTTATGTACTGTCACAGACCTACAGCAAGGACAACATGATTTTCCAAATCTCTAGTAAGAGCGGTATATATAGCAATTTGAGGTAGTGCTCTTTCTCAGCCTTCCCTAAATCACTCAACCAGTTCTGCGAAGTTTTTGTTTTCGTGCAAGGAATTCATATTGTAGTGGATCTAATGACAATGAAGTGCTAACCTCTTTGTTGATGATGCAGGTCGAGGTAAAAGTAATGAACAAGTAGCTAGAACAATCCACCATATCGAATATTGCATTATCTGAATCTATAGTACATTTAATTACATATAATGTTCGGTTTGAGTGGAAGTGCACTTCACGAAAGCGCACTTAACAATATATTCAATAGTTTCGTGTTGTCAATAGGAAATTAATCCACATATATATGGTTTCCGTTTTCGTTTTAGTCTGACGCATGAACCAGGTGGCTGGCCGTGCTGTGTTGGCGGCATCATAGGCCAATGAGCTTTCGATCGCTTGAGCGGTGATCTACCGTCGCAGCCCCTTCCATTAATCAGACTAAAGTTATTACGTGAACTCGGACTATTAGTTATTACGTGACTAGAGAATTCGGGACATAGATTAAATCGGGAAATTTAATTGACTGGAGCAGAATAGGATTGGTACTGTTACTCTATCACGAATAGTAGAGCGCTGGTTTCAGTGGGCATCATTCATTCGGTCGAAAGTTGTAGAGTCGACGCAAAAAAGGAAAAAACACATTGTCTTGGAAATTTCGATTTCTATCATTCCAAGAAAAGAGTTCTCCCGAAACTTCCTTTAAATAATAAGTACGGCCTAGTCAGTGATCTAAATTCTGACTTCATCAGCGACGAATCGGTAGAAGGTCCTACACCATTGTTTGGTGCATTCTTGTTAGAAAGCAGACTCAGGCTGTAGTAAACCCCTCAAAATGAAGTTAAGATGATCTTAAACGATCGTATGAAGAAATGTTGGAATGATCTGTAAGATTATCTTGATGATATGGTGAAGGATATGAATCTCATCTGTAAGCGCATCATTCAGATGATGAACATTTTTAAGATGATGCTAATTTCATCAGGTTAGCTGAACTTCTACAGATCATCTGGACAGAAAAGCGAGAGAGCACGCACTCCCGCAGAAGCTCGTCTTATCTTTAAGAGTAACCCCCGAGCGCCTCTTATTCTTCAGATGAAATACCATTTATCATTATCAGCTATCACAAAACAACAAATATCTCATTTCATTCATTGAGAAAGAAAGCATGGATTTGGTCGATTAGAGAATGACCACCTGCAGAATGAGGTCCGGCTTTTCTTATTCTCACAGGTATAATCATGTGTTATCATATCATGAATATGCGAGGACGACCGCTTTAGGGCGAATCACCGCTAATGGAATGAATACGGGCCTAAGTTCAGCGACCAGTTGTGACTGATAGCGATAATTATGAATCAATACGAAATTAAGATCATCTGAAACTTGTCTGGAAGAATATCAGATCATCTTATCGAAATAATATCAGATCATCTGATAGGGGTGGTTTACTACAGCCCTCACTTTCACGTTCGGATGAAGTGAAAGTTGCCATTAAAATCAGTGTTCACGATAAAAAAAAGTTCCTGTGTTTGTGGCAATAACTGTAAGTGTACAGGTGCAGGTGACTACTATTAAAATCCCGTAAAAAATTCGCCAAGGTCACTATGGCAATCAAAAACCGATTGAGAGCGCTGACTGTTCACCGCTTTTGGCTACGAGTGAGGTACATAGATATTGTTAAGCCTTCTTACTGGCAGACAAGATTCTCACAGTAATCATCCATAAAGTAGGTCAGAGTTTCTTTCAGAAACTCTGTAGCGGTTTCACACGGCCAACCTTGCCTTTAATCAAATACGGGCCAAAAATGGCATCATCTTGAGGGCGTTTAAAAGCCGTATTCACGATAAATGTCGCATGCAAGTTCGACTTAAAAATGGGGTTGTCCGAGTTAACAGAGTGCATGAGCTAAGCTGTACAGGAGCATGAGCTCAGAATGCACTAAAGTGACGGTTTCTAGCATACGTACAGGTTCAGGGCGAGGACGAGTTCCCGCGCCAGGCTAGTTTCCGCAAGCGTGCGCCAATGGCGCAATCTGCGCGTATCGAATAGGCTGGACGTGTTCGGCAACTTGCCATCGAAGAAGTCCGCGTCGCCACAAGTTCAGAACGGAGGACGGGGCGGACATAGCAGGGGTAATCGGCAAGAGGGAGACAACGCGAGAGATCGCCTGCTTCGATTGAGAGATCGTATTTTCACGCAGTGGCCAATTCCTCCACTCTCATGATTCAGTTGCAATAACACTGGATATTTTTGAGCCTAGAAAACGTATTTCCGATCACTTTCCTCCATTTTTCTCAGCGAAGATGTTTTCTAGCGCTCCGGACCTCTCATAATTTGTGAAAAAACACGGGAGCAAATTTTAACGTGTACGCTGCCTTTAATGCCAGGGAGCAATATTAGGACAGATCAATTGAATTTGAGTAGACTTTTTTTCTTAGATCATTTCTGTTCGACGGAACAGAAGCAGCATATCTCATAGAAAAATTGAATTGAGAGGTCTTCAACATACAAATCCATACTCTTTAGTTCAGTGGCTTATTCTGAAGACAACGTTCACGATAGGCAAGCTTGTCGGCTTCTCTGCCAAAGATTACGGTGTTTGTGGCATGTAACATAAATCAGGGAGAGACCCCACAAAGATTGAACCTTAGACAGTATCTTCATGGTGCGCAAACTACACCCCTTCATCTGTAAATACCGCCCAATAAGGAAAAACCGATATTTGGAAAACAACAGTATCAAAGCATTGTCGACTTTTTGTATTTTTCTTAGCTATAGGAAAGGCTATCGATGCGCAGTCCATCATCTAACATCGGCATGGACATATCAATGAGGAGCGGTCGGATGTAGATCAATATTCATCAATCCCATAGCAGCAACCAAAGGAGCGAAATGAGTTGCATGCTTATTGATCTCAAACCGACCGCTTTTCATGAATAAGACGATGTGCAGCTTTTGGTGAGATACACTGTAGACTTTCTATTATTTATGGAAAGCTCGGATACAAAATTCATCATGATTAATGTTCTTAAAAAGCAGTACCCCGGCTAACAGAACCTATAACTTTGAACACTCTGCGTACTCCTGACGTGTTTTTCATGAATTCATTATAATCTTGACATAGTTTTGATGATATTTTATGCCTCTTCAGGTGCAGCGTTTTTTTTGAGGCCATTAAAATAATCAAAACAAGTTATCTTAAAGATGCTGAGTTGTACGCAAAACTGTTGGGCACATTTAAACCTGCATCACATCTCTTTCTGGGCGAGCATGCTCCCACTTACACCGCCCTGCGCCCTTCAGAAGCATCAAATACTCTTAAAGCTACATATATCCTTCATTTTCAGCCGGTCGAAGTGAGGCTTATGAGGCTTATGATATCAAAATCACCCTACCACTGTTAAAATTTGCCATCACCGACCGCTCCGCTGCTTACTCCGCACGAGCAAGTTAGGCTTTACATCGAATCTCTAATTCTCAGCTTAACTGAATTTAACGCCTATATCCTTACCGTGGCAACCAAAACTTATGGCTGTAGTAAACCACCCCTATCAGATGATCTGATATCAATTCGATAAGATGATCCGATATTCTTCCAGAGAATTTTCAGCTGATCTTAATTCCTTATTGATTCATAATTATCGCTATCAGTCACAACTGGTCGCTGAACTTAGGCCCGTATTCATTCCATTAGCGATGATTCGCCCTAAAGCGGTCGTTCTCGCATATTCATGATAAGATAACACATGATTATACGTGTGGGAATAAGAAAAGCCGGCCCTCATTCTGCAGGTGGTCATTCTCTAATCGACCAACTCCATGCTTTCTTTCTCAATGAATGAAATGAGATGTTTGTTGTTTTGTGATAGCTGATAATGATAACTGGTATTTCATCTGAAGAATAAGAGGCGCTCCGGGTTACTCTTAAAGATAAGACGAGCTTCTGCGGGAGTGCGTGCTCTCTCGCTTTCCTCTGTCCAGATGATCTGTAGAAGTTCAGCTAACCTGATGAAATTAGCATCACCTTAAAAATGTTCATCATCTGAATGTTGCGCTTACAGATGAGATTCATATTCTTCACCATATCATCAAGACAATCTTACAGATCATTCCAACATTTCTTCATACGATCGTTTAAGATCATCTCAACTTCATTTTGAGTGGGTTTACTACAGCCCTTAGAGTTTTATCACAAGAGTGTAAATGATTTTTCATCATGTTATGGAATGAAAATGCATACATACATGTGAGTGTACTATAACAAAGTATGATTACGCTGTTCAACAAGGTAGACAGGTTGCATTTGAACCTGAAGTCGTTTTTCAAGAGCAATGTCAATATATGTAGTGTAATAGATGGCAAAATGAGTAAACCTAATATAACATCAGTTATCCGTAGAACAATTCGGAGAGGAAATGTATGAATATCTTCGAAATACGTAGTGGAAGTGCTACCTTTGAGGTATAGAATACCCACTCTAAGTTTTGGTAAAAAGGCGAAAAAGACGCGGAAAATCGCTTTTTTCTTCTTATGGTTATAACTCGCTTCAGATTTGACGTTATTCAAACCTGGAGACAACTTTGAATCAGCATTGATCATTCTTTCTTTTTGATCTATACATGGCTTACTGTCAAACAAGGCATATAGGGTTGACGCAGTCAATCGAGTGAGAAGTGGGACAGTATGAAATGCTTACATGCGTGACTGTGTCCCCTCTAGTCTATCGCTCCAGCCGCGAAGCGGATACGCGAATGGATCCTAAAGACACCAGCTTTCAAAAATTGGGCCGAATCGGTTCACAAATAACAAAGTTGTGAGCCCGAAAGCTTAGGAAAAATTCCTGGTGTGCGCCGTAGGGCGTGAGCCGTGGGCCGTAGGCCGTAGGCCGTAGGCCGTCACGCTTTTCATTCCTCACTGGTAGTATCCACTGCCAATGGTCACAGGCGGTCAATTTCAGGCAGGTAAGTTGGTAGGGGGGACGCAGGCTGGTGAAAGTACATCTGGCTTCTGATGACGTCATCGGGACGTCGTGAAAAGTGCATCTGGCTTCTGATGACGTCATCGGGACGTCGTGATAAGTGAATCTGGCTTCTGATGACGTCATCGGAACGTCGTGAAAAGTGCATCTGGCTTCTGATGACGTCATCGGGACGTCGTGAAAAGTGCATCTGGCTTCTGATGACGTCATCGGGACGTCGTGAAAAGTGCATCTGGCTTCTGATGACGTCATCGGGACGACGTGAAAAGTGCATCTGGCTTCTGAAGACGTCATCGGGACGTCGTGAAAAGTGCATCTGGCTTCTGATGACGTCATCGGGACGTCGTGAAAAGTGCATCTGGCTTCTGATGACGTCATCGGGACGTCGTGAAAAGTGCATCTGGCTTCTGATGACGTCATCGGGACGTCGTGAAAAGTGCATCTGGCTTCTGATGACGTCATCGGGACGTCGTAGAAAAGTGCATCTGGCTTCTGATGACGTCATCGGGACGTCGTGAAAAGTGCCTCTGGCTTCTAGGCGATGACGTTAAATCGGACGTCGTGAAAATATCATCTGGCGTCTGATGTGAGCGCATCAGTCATCGGGACGTCGTGAAAAATGCATCTGGCTTCTGATGACGTCATCGGGACGTCGCGAAAAGTGCATCTGGCTTCTGATGACGTCATCGGGACGTCGTGAAAAAGTGCATCTGGCTTCTGATGACGTCATCGGGACGTCGTGAAAAGTGCATCTGGCTTCTGATGACGTCATCGGGACGTCGTGAAAAGTGCATCTGGCTTCTGATGACGTCATCGGGACGTCGTGAAAAAGTGCATCTGGTTCTGATGACGTCATCGGACGTCGTGAAAAGTGCATCTGGCTTCGATGACGTCATCGGGACGTCATGAAAAGTGCATCTGGCTGATGACGTCATCGGGACGTCGTGAAAGGTGCATCTGGCTTCTGATGACGTCATCGGGACGTCGTGAAAAGTGCATCTGGCTTCTGATGACGTCATCGGGACGTCGTGAAAAGTGCATCTGGCTTCTGATGACGTCATCGGACGTCGTGAAAAGTGCATCTGGCTTCTGATGACGTCATCGGGACGTCGTGAAAAGTGCATCTGGCTTCTGATGACGTCATCGGGACGTCATGAAAAGTGCATCTGGCTTCTGATGAGCGTCATCGGGACGTCGCGAAAGTGCATCTATTTCTACGATGACGTCATCGGGACGTCGTGAAAGTGCATCTGGCTTCTGATGACGTCATCGGGACGTCGTGAAAAGTGCATCTGGTTTGATGACGTCATCGGGACGTCGTCGAAAGTGCCTCTGGCTTCTGATGACGTCATCGGGACGTCGTGAAAAGTGCATCTGGCTTCTGATGACGTCATCGGGACGTCGTGAAAGTGCATCTGGCTTCTGATGACGTCATCGGGACGTCGTGAAAAGTGCATCTGGCTTCTGATGACGTCATCGGGACGTCGTGAAAAGTGCATCTTCTGATGACGTCATCGGGACGTCGTGAAAGTGCATCTGGCTTCTGATGACGTCATCGGGACGTCGTGAAAAGTGCATCTGGCTTCTGATGACGTCATCGGGACGTCGTGAAAAGTGCATCTGGCTTCTGATGACGTCATCGGACGTCGTGAAAAGTGCATCTGGCTTCTGATGACGTCATCGGGACGTCGTGAAAGTGCATCTGGCTTCTGATGACGTCATCGGGACGTCGTGAAAAAGTGCATCTGGCTTTGATGACGTCATCGGGACGTCGTGAAAAGTGCATCTGGCTTCTGATGACGTCATCGGGACGTCGTGAAAAGTGCCTCTGGCTTGATGACGTCATCAGGACGTCGTGAAAAGTGCATCTGGCTTCTGATGACGTCATCGGGACGTCATGAAAAGTGCATCTGGCTTCTGATGACGTCATCGGGACGTCGTGAAAAAGTGCATCTGGCTTCTGATGACGTCATCGGGACGTCGTGAAAAGTGCATCTGGCTGATGACGTCATCGGGACGTCGTGAAAAGTGCATCTGGCTTCTGTAGCGTCATCGGGACGTCGTGAAAAGTGCATCTGGCTTCTGATGACGTCATCGGGACGTCGTGAAAAGTGCATCTGGCTTGATGACGTCATCGGGACGTCGTAGAAAAGTGCATCTGGCTTCTGATGACGTCATCGGGACGTCGTGAAAAGTGCATCTGGCTTCTGATGACGTCATCGGGACGTCGTGAAAAGTGCATCTGGCTTCTGATGACGTCATCGGGACGTCGTGAAAGTGCCTCTGGCTACTGATGACGTCATCAGGACGTCGTGAAAAGTGCATCTGGCTTCTGGTGACGTCATCGGGACGTCGTGAAAAGTGCATCTGGCTTCTGATGACGTCATCGGGACGTCGTGAAAAAGTGCATCTGGCTTCTGATGGCGTCATTGGGACGTCGTGAAAAGTGCATCTGGCTTCTGATGACGTTATCGGGACGTCGTGAAAAGTGCATCTGGCTTCTGATGACGTCGGCGGACGTCGTGAAAAGTGCATCTGGCTTCTGATGACGTCATCGGGACGTCGTGAAATGTGCATCTGGCTTCTGATGACGTCATCGGGACGTCATGAAAAAGTGCATCTGGCTATTGATGACGTCATCGGGACGTGAAAAGTGCATCTGGCTTCTGATGACGTCATCGGGACGTCGTAGAAAAGTGCATCTGGCTTCTGATGACGTCATCGGGACGTCGTGAATAAGTGCATCTGGCTTCTGATGACGTCATCGGGACGTCGTGAAAGTGCATCTGGCTGATGACGTCATCGGACGTCGTGAAAGTGCAGCTGGCTTCATCGGGACGTCGTGAAAAGTGCATCTGGCTTCTGATGACGTCATCGGGACGTCGTGAAAAGTGCATCTGGCTGATGACGTCATCGGGACGTCGTGAAAAGTGCCTCTGGCTTCTGATGACGTCATCTGGACGTCGTGAAAAGTGCATCTGGCTTGTGATGACGTCATCGGGACGTCGTGAAAAGTGCATCTGGCTTCTGATGGCGTCATCGGGACGTCGTGATAAAGTGCATCTGGCTTCTGATGACGTCATCGGGACGTCGTGAAAAGAGTGCATCTGGCTTCTGATGACGTCATCGGGACGTCGTGAAAGTGCATCTGGCTACGGATGGCGTCATCAGGACGTCGTGAAAAGTGCATCTGGCTTCTGATGACGTCATCGGGACGTCGTGAAAGTGCCATCTGGCTTCTGATGACGTCATCGGGACGTCGTGAAAGTGCATCTGGCTTCTGATGACGTCATCGGGACGTCGTGAAGAAAGTGCATCTGGCTTCTGATGACGTCATCGGGACGTCGTGAAAAGTGCATCTGGCTTCTGATGACGTCATCGGGACGTCGTGAAAAGTGCATCTGGCTTCTGATGACGTCATCGGGACGTGCGTGAAAAGTGCATCTGGCTTCTGATGACGTCATCGGGACGTCGTGAAAAGTGCATCTGGCTTCTGATGACGTCAGTGGGACGTCGTGAAATGTGCATCGGGCTTCTGATGACGTCATCGGGACGTCTTGAAAAGTGCATCTGGCTTCTGATGACGTCATCGGGACGTGGTGAGAAGTGCATCTGGGTTCTGATGACGTCATCGCTGATGACGTCATCGGAACGTCGTGAAAGTGCATCTGGCTTCTGATGACGTCATCAGGGACGTCGTGAAATGTGCATCTGGCTTCTGATGACGTCATCGGGACGTCGCGAAAAGTGCATCTGGCTTGTTATGACGTCATCGAGGCGTCGTGAAAAGCGCATCTGGCTTCTGATGTCGTCAGCGGGACGTCGAGGAAAGGGCATCTGGCCTGATGACGTCATCGGAACGTCGTGAAAAGTGCATCTGGCTTCTGATGACGTCATTGGGACGTCGTGAAAAGTGCATCTGGCTTCTGATGACGTCATCGGGACGTCGTGAAAAGTGCATCTGGCTTCTGATGACGTCGCCGGGACGTCGTGAAAAGTGCATCTGGCTTCTGATGACGTCATCAGGACGTCGTGAAAAGTGCTTCGGGTTTCTGATGACGTCATCGGTGCGTCGTGAAAAGTGCTTCTGATGACGTCATCGGTACGTCGTGAAAAGTGCATCTGGCTTCTGATGACGTCATCCGGACGTCGTGAAAAGTGCATCTGGCTTCTGATGACGTCATCGGGACGTCGTGAAAAGTGCATCTGGCTTCTGATGACGTCATCGGGACGTCGTGAAAAGTGCATCTGGCTTCTGATGACGTCACCGGGACGTCGTGAAAAGTGCATCTGGCTTCTGATGACGTCATCGGGACGTCGTGAAAAGTGCATCTGGCTTCTGATGACGTCACCGGGACGTCGTGAAAAGTGCATCTGGCTTCTGATGACGTCATCGGGACGTCGTGAAAAGTGCATCTGGCTTCTGATGACGTCATCGGGACGTCGTGAAAAGTGCATCTGGCTTCTGATGACGTCATCGGGACGTCGTGAAAAGTGCATCTGGCTTCTGATGACGTCATCGGAACGTCGTGAAAAGTGCATCTGGCTTCTGATGACGTCATCGGGACGTCGTGAAAAGTGCATCTGGCTTCTGATGACGTCATCAGGACGTCGTGAAAAGTGCATCTGGCTTCTGATGACGTCATCGGGACGTCGTGAAAAGTGCATCTGGCTTCTGATGACGTCATCGGACGTCGTGAAAGAAGTGCATCTGGCTTCACGATGACGTCATCGGGACGTCGTGAAAAGTGCATCTGGCTTCTGATGACGTCATCAGGACGTCGTGAAAAGTGCATCTGGCTTCTGATGACGTCATCGGGACGTCGTGAAAAGTGCATCTGGCTTCTGATGACGTCATCGGGACGTCGTGAAAAGTGCATCTGGCTTCTGATGGCGTTATCGGACGGATGTCGTGAAAAGTGCATCTGGCTTCTGATGACGTCATCGGGACGTCGTGAAAAGTGCATCTGGCTTCTGATGACGTCATCGGGACGTCGTGAAAAGTGCATCTGGCTTCTGATGACGTCATCGGAACGTCGTGAAAAGTGCATCTGGCTTCTGATGACGTCATCGGGACGTCGTGAAAAGTGCCTCTGGCTCCTGATGACGCCATGGGGACGTCGTGAAAAGTGCATCTGGCACCCTGATGACGTCATCGGGACGTCGTGAAAAGTGCATCTGGCTTCTGATGTCATCGGGACGTCGTGAAAAGTGCATCTGGCTTCTGATGACGTCATCGGGACGTCGTGAAAAGTGCTTCGGGCTTGTGATGACGTCATCGGGACGTCGTGAAAAGTGCATCCGGCTTCTGTGGACGTCATCGGCAGGTCGTGGAAAGGGCATCTGGCTTCTGATGTCGGCATCGGGACGTCGTGAAAGTGCATCTGGCTTCTGATGACGTCATCGGGACGTCGTGAAAAGTGCATCTGGCTTCTGATGACGTCATCGGGACGTCGTGAAAAGTGCATCTGGCTTCTGATGACGTCATCGGGACGTCGTGAAAAGTGCATCTGGCTTCTGATGACGTCATCGGGACGTCGTGAAAAGTGCATCTGGCTTCTGATGACGTCATCGGGACGTCGAAAAGTGCATCTGGCTTCTGATGACGTCATCGGGACGTCGTGAAAAGTGCATCTGGCTTCTGATGACGTCATCGGAGAGACGTCGTGAAAAGTGCATCTGGCTTCTGATGACGTCATCGGGACGTCGTGAAAGTGCATCTGGCTTCTGATGACGTCATCGGTACGTCGTGAAAAGTGCATCTGGCTTCTAATGACGTCATCGGGACGTCGTGAAAAGTGCATCTGGGTTCTGATGACGTCATCGGGACGTCGTGAAAAGTGCATCTGGCTTGATGACGTCATCGGGACGTCGAAAAGTGCATCTGGCTTCTGATGACGTCATCGGACGTCGTGAAAAGTGCATCTGGCTTTGATGACGTCATCGGGACGTCGAAAAGTGCATCTGGCTTCTGATGACGTCATCGGGACGTCGTGAAAAGTGCATCTGGCTTCTGATGACGTCATCAGGACGTCGTGAATAGTGCATCTGGCTTCTGATGACGTCATCGGGACGTCGTGAAAAGTGCATCTGGCTTCTGATGACGTCATCGAGACGTCGTGGAAAAGTGCCTCTATTCTGATGACGTCATCGGGACGTCGAAAAAGTGCATCTGGCTTCTGATGACGTCATCAGGACGTCGTGAATAGTGCATCTGGCTTCTGATGACGTCATCGGGACGTCGTGAAAAGTGCATCTGGCTTCTGATGACGTCATCGAGACGTCGAAAGTGCATCTGGCTTCTGATGACGTCATCGACGTCGAAAAGTGCATCTGGCTTCTGATGACGTCATCGGGACGTCGTGAAAAGTGCATCTGGCTTCTGATGACGTCATCGGGACGTCGTGAAAAGTGCATCTGGCTTCTGATGACGTCATCGGGACGTCGTGAAAAGTGCATCTGGCTTCTGATGACGTCATCGGGACGTCGTGAAAGTGCTTCTGGCTTCTGATGACGTCATCGGGACGTCGTGAAAGTGCATCTGGCTTCTGATGACGTCATCGGGACGTCGTGAAAAGTGCATCTGGCTTCTGATGACGTCATCGGGACGTCGTGAAAAGTGCATCATTCTGATGACGTCATCGGACGTCGTGAAAAGTGCATCGGCCTTCTGATGACGTCATCGGGACGTCGTGAAAAGTGCATCAGGTATTCTGATGACGTCATCGGGACGTCGAAAAGTGCATCTGGCTTCTGATGACGTCATCGGGACGTCGTAGAAAGTGCATCTGGCTTCTGATGACGTCATCGGGACGTCGTGAAAAGTGCATCTGGCTTCTGATGACGTCATCGGGACGTCGTGAAAGTGCTTCGGTTCTGATGACGTCATCGGGACGTCGTGAAAGTGCATCTGGCTTCTGATGACGTCATCGGGACGTCGTGAAAAGTGCATCTGGCTTCTGATGACGTCATCGGGACGTCGTGAAAAGTGCATCTCGGCTTTGATGACGTCATTGGGACGTCGTGAAAAGTGCATCTATTTGATGACGTCATCGGGACGTCGTGAAAAGTGCATCTGGCTTCTGATGACGTCATCGGGACGTCGTGAAAGTGCATCTGGCTTCTGATGACGTCATCGGGACGTCGTGAAAAGTGCTTCGGCCTTCTGATGACGTCATCGGGACGTCGTGAAAGTGCATCTGGTTTGATGACGTCATCGGGACGTCGAAAAGTGCATCTGATGACGTCATCGGGACGTCGTGAAAAGTGCATCTGGCTTCTGATGACGTCATCGGGACGTCGAAAAGTGCATCTGGCTTCTGATGACGTCATCGGGACGTCGTGAAAGTGCATCTGGCTTCTGATGACGTCATCGGGACGTCGAAAAGTGCCTCTGGCTTCTGATGACGTCATCGGGACGTCGTGAAAAGTGCATCTGGCTTCTGATGACGTCATCAGGACGTCGTGAAAAGTGCATCTGGCTTCTGATGACGTCATCGGGACGTCGAAAAAGTGCATCTGGCTTCTGATGACGTCATCAGGACGTCGTGAAAAGTGCATCTGGCTTCTGATGACGTCATCGGGACGTCGTGAAAAGTGCATCTGGCTTGATGACGTCATCGGGACGTCGTGAAAAGTGCATCTGGCTTCTGATGACGTCATCGGGACGTCGAAAAGTGCATCTGGCTTCTGATGACGTCATCGGGACGTCGTGAAAAGTGCATCTACTTCTGATGACGTCATCGGGACGTCGAAAGTGCATCTGGCTTTCTGATGACGTCATCGGGACGTCGTGAAAGTGCATCTGGCTTCTGATGACGTCATCGACGTCGAAAAGTGCATCTGGCTTTTCTGATGACGTCATCGGGACGTCGAAAAGTGCATCTGGCTTCTGATGACGTCATCGGGACGTCGTGAAAAGTGCATCTGGCTTCTGATGACGTCATCGGGACGTCGTGAAAAGTGCATCTGGCATTTGATGACGTCATCTGGACGTCGAAAAGTGCATCTGGCTTCTGATGACGTCATCGGGACGTCGAAAAGTGCATCTGGCTTCTGATGACGTCATCGGGACGTCGTGAAAAGTGCTCTGGCTTGATGACGTCATCGGGACGTCGAAAAGTGCATCTGGCTCTGATGACGTCATCGGGACGTCGTGAAAAGTGCATCTGGCTTCTGATGACGTCATCGGGACGTCGAAAAGTGCATCTGGCTTCTGATGACGTCATCGGGACGTCGTGAAAAGTGCATCTGGCTTCTGATGACGTCATCAGGACGTCGTGAAAAGTGCATCTGGCTTCTGATGACGTCATCGGGACGTCGAAAAGTGCATCGTGGCTTCTGATGACGTCATCGGGACGTCGAAAAGTGCATCTGGCTTCTGATGACGTCATCAGGACGTCGTGAAAAGTGCATCTGGCTTCTGATGACGTCATCGGGACGTCGTGAAAAGTGCATCTGGCTTCTGATGACGTCATCGGGACGTCGAAAAGTGCATCTGGTTTGATGACGTCATCGGGACGTCGAAAAGTGCATCTGGCTTCTGATGACGTCATCGGGACGTCGTGAAAGTGCATCTGGCTTCTGATGACGTCATCGGGACGTCGTGAAAAGTGCATCTGGCTTCTGATGACGTCATCGGGACGTCGTGAAAAGTGCATCTGGTTCTGATGACGTCATCGGGACGTCGTGAAAAGTGCTTCTGGCTTCTGATGACGTCATCGGAACGTCGTGAAAGTGCTTCTGGCTTCTGATGACGTCATCAGGACGTCGTGAAAAGTGCATCTGGCTTCTGATGACGTCATCGGACGTCGAAAAGTGCATCGAGTTTGATGACGTCATCGACGTCGTGAAGGCGCATCTGCCTTCTGATGACGTCATCGGGACGTCGAAAAGTGCATCCGGCTTCTGATGACGTCATCGGACGTCGTGAAAAGTGCATCCATTTCTGATGACGTCATCAGGACGTCGTGAAAAGTGCATCTGGCTTCTGATGACGTCATCGGGACGTCGTGAAAAGTGCATCTGGCTTGATGACGTCATCGGGACGTCGTGGAAAAGTGCATCTGGCTTCTGATGACGTCATCGGGACGTCGTGAAAGTGCATCTGGCTTCTGATGACGTCATCGGGACGTCGTGAAAAGTGCATCTGGCTTCTGATGACGTCATCGCGACGTCGAAAGTGCTTCTGGCTTCTGATGACGTCATCGGACGTCGTGAAAAGTGCATCTGATTTGATGACGTCATCGGGACGTCGTGAAAAGTGCATCTGGCTTCTGATGACGTCATCGGGACGTCGTGAAAAGTGCATCGGCTTCTGATGACGTCATCGGGACGTCGTGAAAAGTGCATCTGGCTTCTGATGACGTCATCAGGACGTCGTGAAAAGTGCATCGGCCTTCGATGACGTCATCGGGACGTCGAAAAGTGCATCTGGCTTCTGATGACGTCATCGGGACGTCGAAAAAGTGCATCTGGCTCTGATGACGTCATCGGGACGTCGTGAAAAGTGCTTCGGCCTTCTGATGACGTCATCGAGACGTCGTGAAAAGTGCTTTCATCTTCTGATGACGTCATCAGGACGTCGTGAAAGTGCATCTGGCTTCTGATGACGTCATCGGGACGTCGAAAAGTGCTTCGGCTTCTGATGACGTCATCGGGACGTCGTGAAAAGTGCATCTGGCTTCTGATGACGTCATCAGGACGTCGAAAAGTGCTTCTGGCTTCTGATGACGTCATCGGGACGTCGTGAAAAGTGCATCTGGCTTCTGATGAAGCCATCTGGACGTCGAAAAGTGCATCTGGCTTCTGATGACGTCATCGGGACGTCGTGAAAAGTGCATGGGCTT
This sequence comes from Aplectana chamaeleonis, assembly GCA_029168955.1. Taxonomy (NCBI): domain Eukaryota; kingdom Metazoa; phylum Nematoda; class Chromadorea; order Rhabditida; family Cosmocercidae; genus Aplectana; species Aplectana chamaeleonis. Next base: position 14,637 of record JAPDOI010001793.1, on the reverse strand, counting down.
CTGATGACGTCATCGGGACGTCGAAAAGTGCATCTGGTTTGATGACGTCATCGGGACGTCGTGAAAAGTGCTTCTGGCTTCTGATGACGTCATCGGGACGTCGAAAAGTGCTTCTGGCTTGATGACGTCATCGGGACGTCGTGAAAAGTGCATCGGCTTCTGATGACGTCATCGGGACGTCGTGAAAAGTGCATCTGGCTTGATGACGTCATCGGGACGTCGTGAAAAGTGCCTCTGGCTTCTGATGACGTCATCGGGACGTCGAAAAGTGCATCTGGCTTCTGATGACGTCATCGGGACGTCGTGAAAAGTGCATCTGGCTTCTGATGACGTCATCGGACGTCGTGAAAAGTGCATCTGGCTTCTGATGACGTCATCAGGACGTCGTGAAAAGTGCATCTGGCTTCTGATGACGTCATCGGGACGTCGTGAAAAGTGCATCGACTTCTGATGACGTCATCGGGACGTCGATAAAGTGCATCTGACTTCTGATGACGTCATCGGGACGTCGTGAAAAGTGCATCTGGCTTCTGATGACGTCATCGGGACGTCGTGAAAAGTGCATCTGGCTTCTGATGACGTCATCGGGACGTCGAAAAGTGCATCGGCCTTCTGATGACGTCATCGGGACGTCGTGAAAAGTGCATCTGGCTCCTGATGATGTCATCGGGACGTCGTGAAAAGTTCATCTGGCTTCTGATGACGTCATCGGGACGTGGTGAAAAGTGCATCTAGCTTCTGATGACGTCATCGAGACGTCGTGAAAAGTGCATCTGGCTTCTGATGACGTCATCGGGACGTCGTGAAAAGTGCATCTGGCTTCTGATGACGTCATCGGGACGTCGTGAAAAGTGCATCTGGCTTCTGATGACGTCATCGGGACGTCGTGAAAAGTGCTTCGACTTCTGATGACGTCATCGGGACGTCGTGAAAAGTGCATCTGGCTTCTGATGACGTCATCGGGACGTCGTGAAAAGTGCATCTGGCTTCTGATGACGTCATCAAGACGTCGTGAAAAGTGCATCTGGTTCTGATGACGTCATCGGGACGTCGTGAAAAGTGCATCTGGCTTCTGATGACGTCATCGACGTCGTGAAAAGTGCATCTGGCTTCTGATGACGTCATCGGGACGTCGTGAAAAGTGCATCTTTGATGACGTCATCGGACGTCGAAAGTGCTTCATTTCTGATGACGTCATCGACGTCGCGAAAAGTGCATCTGGCTTCTGATGACGTCATCGGGACGTCGTGAAAAGTGCTTCTGGCTTCTGATGACGTCATCGGGACGTCGAAAAGTGCATCTGGCTTCTGATGACGTCATCGACGTCGTGAAAAGTGCATCTGGCTTCTGATGACGTCATCGGGACGTCGTGAAAAGTGCATCCTGGCTTCTGATGACGTCATCGGGACGTCGTGAAAAGTGCTTCTGGATTCTGATGACGTCATCGGACGCGTCGAAAAAGTGCATCCTGATTTCTGATGACGTCATCGAGACGTCGTGAAAGTGCTTCGGCCTTCTGATGACGTCATCCGGGACGTCGTGAAAAGTGCGCATCTGGCTTCTGATGACGTCATCGGGACGTCGTGAAAAGTGCATCTGGCTTCTGATGACGTCATCGGGACGTCGTGAAAAGTGCCTCGGGCTTGACAATGAGAAGCGTCATCGGGACGTCGTGAAAGTGCATTCGGCTTCTGATGACGCCTATCAGGACGTCGTGAAAAGTGCTTCTGGCTCTCTGATGACGTCATCAGGACGTCGTGAAAAGTGCTTCGGCCTTCTGATGACGTCATCGGGACGTCGTGAAAAGTGCTTCGATTCTGATGACGTCATTGGGACGTCGAGAAAGTGCATCTGATTCTGATGACGTCATCAGGACGTCGTGAAAAGTGCCTCTGTAGCTTCTCGATGACGTCATCGACGTCGTGAAAGTGCATCTGGCTTCTGATGACGTCATCAGGACGTCGTGAAAGTGCTTCGGCTTCTGATGATGTCATCGGGACGTCGTCGAAAAGTGCTTCTGGCCTTCTGATGACGTCATCGGGACGTCGTGAAAAGTAAGCACATGGGCATTTGATGACGTCATCGGGACGTCGTGAAAAGTGCTTCTGGCTTCTGATGACGTCATCGGGACGTCGTGAAAGAGTGCATTTGGCTTCTGATGACGTCATCAGGACGTCGTGAAAAAGTGCTTCCCTGGCTTGTTGATGTCATCGAGACGTCGTGCGCGGTTTACTCTCTGATGACGTCATCGGGACGTCGTGAAAGAAGTGCATCTGGCATTCATCGATGACGTCATCGGGACGACGTCGTGAAAAGTGCTTCTGGTTTCTGATGACGTCATCGGGACGTCGTGAAAAGTGCTTCGGGCTTCTGATGACGTCATCGGGACGTCGTGAAAAGTGCATCTGGCTTCTTTGATGACGTCATTGGGACGTCGAAAAGAAGTGCTTCTGGCTTCCCTGATGACGTCATTGGCGGGACGTCGTGAAAAGTGCATCTGGCTTCCTGATGAGCGTCATCGGAACGTCGTGAAAAGTGCATCTGGCTTCCTGATGACGTCATCGGGACGTCGAAAAGTGCATCTGGCTTGTTGATGTCAACAGACGTCGTGAAAAGTGCATCTGGTTCTGATGACGTCATCGGGACGTCATGAAAAGTGCTTCTGGCTTCTGATGACGTCATCGATGACGTCGAAAAGTGCTTCGGCCTTTCTGATGACGTCATCGAGACGTCGAAAAAAGTGCAGCTTCAGCCTGATGACGTCATCGAGACGTCGAAAAGGTGCTTCTACGTCCTGACTGACGTCATCGGGACGTCGCGGAAATTAGTGATCAGCTTCTGATGACGCTACCGGGACGTCGTAGAAAAGTCAGCTTCATTCGGCCTCTGATGACGTCATCGGGACGTCGTAGAAAAAGTGCTTGGCTTCTGATGACGTCATCGGGACGTCGTGAAAAGATAAAACGCTTCGGGCTTCTGATGACGTCATCGGGGACGTCGTGAAAAAGTGCATCCGGCTTGATGACGTCATCGGGACGTCGTGAAAAGTGCGTCTGGCTATTTGATGACGTCATCGGGACGTCGTGAAAAGTGCATCTGGCTTCTGATGACGTCATCGGGACTTTGTCGAAAAGTGCTTCTGGCTTCTGATGACGTCATCGGACGTCGTGAAAAGTGCATCGGCCTTCTGATGACGTCATCGGGACGTCGTGAAAAGTGCATCTGGCTTCTGATGACGTCATCCCGGGACGTCGTTGAAAAGTGCATCTATTTACGATGACGTCATCGGGACGTCGTGAAAAGTGCATCTGACTTTGATGACGTCATCAGGACGTCGTAGAAAAGTGCTTACTGGCTTCTGATGACGTCATCGAGACGTCATTGAAAAGGCGCTTCTGGCTTCTGGATTGACGACGGCTTACTGGGACGTCGTGAAAAGTTACATCTGGCTTCTGATGACGTCATCAGGACGTCGTGAAAAGTGCTTCGGACTTCTGATGACGTCAATCGGGACGTCGTGAAAGTGCATCTGATTCTGATGACGTCATCGAGACGTCGTGAAAAAGCGCTTCTGGGCCGATTCTGATGACGTCATCGGGACGCGTCGTGAAGAAGGTGCTTCCTGTGGTTTAGATGACGTCATCGGACGTCGGCGAAAAGTTGCATCTGGTTTGATGACGTCATCGGGACGTTGTCGCGAAAAGGGCATCTGGCTTCTGATGACGTCATCGGGACGTCGTGAAAAGTGCATCTGGCTTCTGATGATCTGCCATCGGGACGTCGTGAAAAAGTGCATCGGACTTCTGTATGACGTCATCAGGACGTCGTGAAAGTGCTTCTGGCCTTCTGATGATGTCATCGGGACGTCGTGAAAAAGTGCTTTCGTTCTTCTGATGACGCTCATCGGGACGTCGTGAAAAGTGCTTCGATCTTCTGATGACGTCATCGGGACGTACGTGAAAAGTGCATCTGGCTTCTGATGACGTCATCGGGACGTCGTGAAAAGTGCATCTATTCTGATGACGTCATCCCGAGACGTCGTGAAAAGTGCATCTGGCTTCTGATGACGCCTTCATCGGGACGTCGTGAAAAGTGCAGCTTCGGCCTTCTGGCTTGATGACGTCATCGGGACGTCGTGAAAAGTGCTTCGGCCTTCTGATGACGTCATCGGGACGTCGAAAAAGTGCATTCGGCTGTCGCGATCGTCATCGGGACGTCGAAAAGTGCATCTGGCTTCTGATGACGCCTTCATCGGGATCGTCGTGAAAAGTGCATCCGGCTCTTCTGATGACGTCATCGAGACGTCGTGAAAAGTGCTTTCTGTTTCTGATGACGTCATCGGGACGTCGTGAAGAAAGTGCTTCTGGCTACATTCTGATGACGTGTCGGGACGTCGTGAAAAGTGTGCATCTGGCTTCTGATGACGTCATCGGGACGTCGCGAAAAGTGCTCTCGGGCTTCTGATGACGCCATCGGGACGTCGAAAAAGTGCATTCAGCTTTGATGACGCGCCATCGGGACGTCATGAAAAGTGCATCCGGCGCTTCTGATGACGTCATCGGGACGTCGCAAAAAGTGCATCTATTTCTGGATGACGTCATCGGGACGTCGTGAAAAGTGCGCTTCTGACTTTCCTGACGTAGTCATCGGGACGTCGTGAAAGCGCTTCTGGCTTCTGATGACGTCATCAGGACGTCGTGAAAAGTGCTCCGGGATCTGACGCTGATGATGTCATCGGGACGTCGTGAAAAGTGCATCGGCCTTCTGATGAGCGTCATCGGGACGTCCGTGAAAAGTGCGCTTCGGACTTCTGATGACGTCATCGGGACGTCGTGGCGCATCTGGCTACTGATGACGTCATCGGGACGTCGTGAAAAGTGCATCTGGCTTTCTGATGAGCGTCATCGGGACGTCGTGAAAAGTGCTTCTGGCTTGATGACGCCATCGGGACGTCGTGAAAAGTGCATCGGGCTTCTGATGACGTCATCGGGACGTCGTTGAAAAGTGCATCTGGCCTTCTGATGACGTCATCGGGACGTCGTGAAAAGTGCTTCGGATTCTCATGACGTCATTGGCTGACGTCGTGAAAAAGGTGCATCTGGCTTCTGATGACGTCATTGGGACGTCGAAAAGTGCATCTGATTCTCTGATGACGTCATCGGGGACGTCGTGAAAAGTGTCATCTGACTACAGATGACGTCATCGGGACGGCGTAAGTGCATTCGGCTTGACGACGCCTTCATCGGGACTTTGTCGAAAGTGCTTCAGCTTCTGACGTCATCGGGACGTCGAAAAGTAAGCCATCCTGGCTTCCTGACGTCATCGGGACGTCGTGAAAAGTGACCATCGGCCTTCTGATGAAGTCATCAGGACGTCGTAAAAAGTGCATCTCGCTACTGACTGACGTCATCGGGACGTCGTGAAAAGAGATGCTTCTGACCTTCTGATGACGTCATCGGGACGTCGTGAAAGAAGTGCATCTGAAACTTCTGATGACGTCATTGGGACGTCGTAGAAAAGTGCTTGGATTCCTTCTGTTGACGTCATCGGGACGTCGTGAAAAGTGCATCTGGCTTTGGATGACGTCATCGGACGTCGCGTGAAAAGTGCATCTGGCCTTCTGATGACGTCATCGAGACGATCGTGAAAGAGTGCACATCGGAGCTTCTGATGGAGGTCATCGGGACTTTGGCCCGAAAAGTGTCATTCTGGCTGATGACGTCATTGGACGTCGTGAAAAAGAAATGCTTCTGGCTTCTGATGACGTCATTGGGACTTTTGTCGAAAAGTGCTTCTGGCTTCTGATGACGTACATCGGGACGTCGTGCGACCAAAGTGCATCTATTTACGATGACGTCATCGTGACGTCGTGAAAAGTGCTTCTGGCTTCTGATGACGTCATCGGGACGTCGTAGAAAAGTGTTTCTGACTTGAGTGACGTCATCGGGACGTCGTGAAAGAGTGCATCTGAAACATTTGATGACGTCATCGGGACGTCGTGAAAAGTGCATATTTGTTGTAGGCATCAACAGGACTTTGTAGAAAAGGGCTTCTGGCTTCTGATGACGTCATCGGGACGTCGAAAAGCGTCGCATCTGGCTTTCTTGATTGATCGCGTCATCGGAACGTCGGTGAAGAAGTGCATCCGGTCTTCTGATGAAACGATCATCGGGACGTCGAAAGTGCATCTGGCTTCTGATGACGTCATCGGGACGTCGAAAAGTGTCACATCTGACTTCTGATGACGTCATCAGGACGATCGTAAAAGTGCATGCCCGGCCTTCTGATGACGTCATCTGAGACGTCGAAAAGTGCATCTGGGCCTTCTGATGACGTCATCGGACGTCGTGAAAAGTGTCATCTGGCTGGATGACGTGTCATCGGGACGTCTCTGTGAAAAGTGCATCGGGCTTCTGATGATGTCATCGGGACGTACGAAAAGTGCTTCTGGCTTTCTGATGACGTCATCAGGGACGTCGTGAAAAGTGCATCTGGCCTTCTGATGACGTCATCGTGACGTCGTGAAAAATGCCTCTGTGGGTTCTGAGCGACGTCATCGGGACGTACTGAAAAGTGCATCTGGTTTGAGTGACGTCATTGGGACGTCAGTGAAAGAGTGTCGATCGAAGCTACAGTGACGTCATCGTTGACGTCGTGAAAAGTAGCGCATCTGGCGCTCTGATGACGTCATCGGGACGTCGTGAAAAGTGCATCTGGCTTGATGACGTCATCCCGGACGTCGTGAAAAGTGCTTCGGGCTTCTGATGACCGGCTCATCGGGACGTCGTGAAAGTGCTTCGGGTTCTCTGATGACGTCATCAGGACGTCGAAAAGTGCATTCCTGGCTTACTGATGACGTCATCGGGACGTCGTGAAAAGTCTGCTTCGGCCTTCTGATGACGTCATCGGGACGTCGTGAAAAAGTGCATGCTATTTCCTGATGACGTCATCGGGACGTCGTGTGCGCTTGGCTTGATGACGTTCACCGACGTACGTGAAAAGTGGTTTCATCTGGCTTCTGATGACGTCATCGGGACGTCGTGAAAAGTGCATCTGGCTTCTGATGACGTCATCGACGTCGGACTGTAAAGTGCTTCCGACTTCTGATGACGTCATCAGGACGTCATTAAAAGTGCATCTGGCTTCTGGTGACGCTCAATCGGGACGTCGTGAAAGTGCATCTGGCTTCTGATGACGTCAACGGGACTTCTTGAAAAGTGCATCCTGGCCTCTGATGACGTCATCGGGACGTCAATGAAAAGTGCGCATCTGGCTTCTGATGACGTGTCATCGGGACGTCGTGAAAAGTGCATCTGGCTTTCTGATGACGCCATCGGGACGTCGAAAAGAGTGAAGTTCGGCCTTCTGATGGCGTCATCGAGACGTCGTGAAAAAGTGCTTCGGTTTCCTGATGACGTCATCGGGACGTCGTGAAGAAGTAAGCATCTGGCTTCTGATGACCGTCATCGGGACGTCGTGAAAAGTGCATCTGGCTTCGACGACAAAGGCCGAAAAAGTGCTTGGCTCATTTGATGATGTCATCGGGACGTCGTGAAAAAGTGCTTCGATTTCTTGATGACGTCATCGACGTCGTGAAAGCGTAAGCCGCCTTCTGATGACGCCTCATCGCGAACGTCGTGAAAAGCGCATCTGGCTTCTGATGACGTCATCGGGACGTCGAAAGTGCTTCGGCCTTCTGATGACGTCATCGGGACGTCGAAAGTGCATTCATTTCTGATGACGCTCATCGGGGCGTCGGCGCGCTTTATTTTCTGAGGACGTCAAGGGGACGCCGTGAAAGTGCTTGGTTTGATGACGTCATCGCGACGTCGGGAAAATGCTTCGTTTCTGATGACGTCATCGGACGTCGTAAAAGGTGCTTTGGCTTCTGATGACGTGTCATCGAGACGTCGTGAAAGGTGCTTCGGTTTTCCTGATGACGTCATCGGGACGTCGAGAAGCCAACATGACGTCATCGACGTCGAAAAGTGCATCTGGCTCTCGATGACGCTTCATCGGGGCGTCGAAAAAGTGCATCTGGTTTCTGATAGCGCCATCGGGACGTCGTGAAAAGCGCTTCGGCTTTCGCGACATCATCGGGACGTCGAAAAGCGCGCTTCTGGCTTTCTGAGGGCGTCTAGGGATGCCGTGGAAAGTGCTTGGTTTACGACGTCATCGGACGTCGTAAAGGCTTGGCTTGATGACGTGTCATCGGAACGTCGTGAAAGTGCTTCGTTTCTGATGACGCTCATCGCGACGTCGTGAAAAGTGCTTCGGCTTTGATGACGCTTTCATCGCTCACCGACGTCGTGAAAAGTGCTTCTGGCTTCACTTCTGATGACGCCACGTCGAGACGTCGTGAAAAGTGCATCTATTTCTGATGACGTCATCTGACGTCGAAAAGTGCACCGCTTTAATACGTCATCTGACGTCGTGAAAAGTGCTTGAGCCTTCTGATGACGTCAATCGACGTCGCGAAAAAGTGCTTGGGGCTTCTGATGACGTCATCGGAACGTCGTGAAAAGTGCTTCGGGCTTCTGGTGATGTCATCGGGACGTCGTGAAAAGTGCATCTGGCTTCTGATGACGCCATCGGGATATCGCGAAAAGTGCTTGGCTTCTGGCACGCTCTTCATCGAGACGTCGAAAGTGCATCTGGCTTCTGATGATCGCCTCTGGACGTCGTGAAAAGTGCGTTCTGGGCTTCTGATGACGCTATCGACGTCGTGAAAAGTGCATCTGGCTTGACGACGTCATCGGGATGTCGTGAAAGGTGCTTCGGTTCTCTCTGATGACGTCATCGACGTCGTGAAAAGTGCCCTGGGTTTGATGACGTCATCGGGACGTCGTGAAAAGTGCTTCTGGCTTCTGATGACGCTGGTCGGGATCGTCGAAAAGTGCGCATCTGGCTTTCTGATGACGTCATCAGCGTCGTGAAAAGTGCATCTGGCTTCTGATAGCGTCATCGGACGTCGTGAAAAGCGAAGCTTCGGCTTCTCATGACGTCATCGGGACGTCGTGAAAAGTGCGCTTCGGTTTCTGAGGACGTCATGGACGTCGAAAAGTGCTTGGCTTGATGACGCCATCGGGACGTCGTGAAAAGTGCTTGGCTTGATGACGTCATCGCGACGCGTCGTGAAAAATGCAAGCTCGGGCTTCTGATGACGTCATCGGGCCCCGTCGAAAAGGTTAGCTTCGGGCCGATTACGTCATCGGACGTCGAAAAGTGCGCATCGGGCTTCTGACGACGTCTTCCGGAACGTCGTCAGAAGCGTGCATCGGGTCAAATGACGTCTTCGGGCGACGTCGTGGAAAGTGCTGGAGCGTTTCATGTAATATGTGCGTAGTTGCCGCGAAATGTGAGTTGCGCTTCATTTGTTGCGTGCTTCACTAGTTGATTGCACAAGTCTACACTCTGCCATCTGCACGAAATTCTCACGGAAGTGTAGTAGGTTTTCAAGCCAGAGTTTTCCATGTTTAGGCCCGGATATCGTGACATCTTATAACCGGTGAGGCTGTTTCCATGATTCCTAGTCTGTTCAGCTTCAGCCGCTCACCTTCCAGGGGTGCATTCCAAAGGAAGATTTGGTCATGGTGAGGAAAATGGGTCTGATAAGATATAACGAATGATAATTCAACAAAGATAGGCTCATTTTCATGCGGTCTCTCAATCTATCATTGGTCGGCTCTTATCAGATTCATTTTTCCTCACGTGGAAATCTTCTTGGAACGCACCCCAGAGAAATACGGTGTGAGAATGAAAACACACCGCTCTCAATTTCTTTTTTTACCCTACTCTTTCTCAATTGGTTACATCCTGAATTTATTACATGAGAATTTTGTGCCGATGGCAAGTAAATTTATAATCGTTTGTTGATTGTTTACTGATTATCGTATCAGTCCAAAAAGGTTGATATAAGTGTTGTGAGAGTGTGGAGGGATATTACTGCGTAATATCAGGAAAAAGTGAACAATTTATCCAAAAGGGGTCTTCCAAGGAAAGAGGTTTGGTAAGCGCCAGAAACGTTCCAACAAAAAGGAACAATAGGAAAGTGAAGTGAGGAGAGTGTACAAAAAGTGAACAAAAATTTCTCCAAGCGATATCTTCCTTATCGACTCCTTCTATACAGCGTAAAGTTAAACCGTTGTGGTACGTTACGGCTCATGCCGTTTAGACAGAAAAATTAAAATGCACAGCCGTCAAATATATTGTGGCGTGTGCAACTGCACACCATGCTCACACATTACGCGCAAATATGCAAAAATCGCTCCATCCGTTGAAATGGTTTTAAAGCGAAAAGTTACAAGCTTAACCAGCGGTATTTCGTCCTGTAAAAGCATAACAGACTAGTTCGGCGACATTTACAAGCGTTTAGCTTGATTTGGAAGCGAAAACTCCCAGTGGAAGACAGGATAGTCAGATCTTATTTCATACAGCCGCTGATGACGTTCACATTTCCAGCCTTGAGTCAATCGTTTTGTTGCGTAACTTTAGTTGTACATCTGAGAAGGTTGAAAAGGCTAGGGTGATCGCCGAGTTTCGGCAGCCTTATTTGCACCAAACCTTTTCTATGACGGTTTTTCTACGTTTTTGTACATGTAGTCACATTTGCTACAGTCGCCAGCTAAAGCATCTAAACATATTTGATGCATATATGGGATCGATTACACAGGCTGTTACGAAATCCGTAGATTCTCGCTACAAAATTATAGCGAGAATATACGGGTTTAGCGTCAGAGAGAACAGTGGTTCGAACGACACAACAATATGCGGGTTTAGCTATCGTAGCTAAAACCCTTGAATTCTCGCTACATGGAATGGGGCGGCGTTTCAGGCCGCGCCCTCGGGGGCATCTAGCTACCCGTTGGCAGAGTATATCCACCTCCAGCCTTTCATTTTCCTTCCTTGCCAAGTGGCTTACCCCCTGTAATCCTTTTGTACTCTCACATTCATTTGATATGGAATCCCGCACTGATAAATCTAGCATAACTTTTTGATTTTTCAGAGATAGGTGACTAAATTTTGTAATAACGCAATCTAATACAGTATCTTGCAAGCTCGTTGTATTCTGAATCGTAACTGCTAGTACAAGAAGGTAGAAAAAATCCGCCATGAAGAGGAATTGCTGAAAACATGGACTCCAATAAAAACAAAAAGCTTATCAAATGTTATGAAGGCGTAAAGTGTATGAACTTCATCAACGGTTGAGTAGGGAAATAGGATCGACTATCCTGTCTTCCACTGGGAGTTTTCACTTCCAAAATAAGCTAAACGCTTGTAAATGTCGCCCAACCAGCCTGATATGCTTTTACAGGCGAAATACCGCTGATTAACATAACTTTTTGCCCAAAACTCTCATTTCAACTGATGAAGCGATTTTTGCATATTTGCGCGTAAAGCGTGAGCAGAGTGTGCAGTTGCACACGCCGCAATATATTTGACGGCTGTGCATTTTGTTACGGCATGAGCCGAGAGTATTTTTCGAGGAAGAAAATAATGGTTTTTGAAAAAAGGACTTTTATTCGTTCACGAGATTATATGGGAATACTCTTGCTTGATAATGTATTTCAATTGATTCATTTTTCCCAAGAGCTGGGGCTAACCGTGTGCTCTGGCCAGTTTGACATCATCTCTTTCAATGAAAACTGTCAGATACAAATACATGTATATTTTTAACGGTTCTCGCATGATCGGAGTTATTTTCGAAACTACAAAGTACCTCCGAGTAGAATACCGCAACGGTTTGTTTCAGCTGTATAGAAGAGTCGACCGAGAATATCGCTCGGAGAAATTATTGTTCACTTTTTGTACACTCTCCTCACTTCACTTTCCTATTGTTCCCTTTTTGTTGGGACGTTTTTGACGCGAACCAAACCTCTTTCGCTTGGAAGACCCTTTGGCTAGAATATTTTACTGCAGGTGAACGAATGAAGATGATGAGGTGAACTACTAGGGTAAACGCCGCTCTGCAGCCGCGACGCAAACGGTTTTGCCGTCATTTGAAATGTACTGAACGCAATGAACACCTTCAAACCACATATTTGACGCCATACATTCGTCAGGATCATTAACATGTTTAGACAAAGGTATTGACAATGTTGCTGGTATAAAAGGCTTCTCATCTCACGGTATACCTCAGTCGGTTCTTCGGAGCCGAGCCTGGAAGGTAGCCTCGAGACACTAACCAGGGTGCGTTCTAAGAAGTTTTCCATGGGAGGGAAAATGGGTCTGACAAGATATGACGAATGGTAGGCCGAAAGACATGTTCATTTTAGGTGGCCTCATAAACTATCATTGGTTGGTATCACTATCAAATATGATTTCCTCCCGTGGAAATCTTCTTGGAACGCACCCCAGAAGATCCACCGGATACCGGAGGATAATTTTTGTCACCAATGGGAAAGGGCTCCCCACGGCTCGGGGGAGGGGGAGGTGGTACCCAACTGTGGGGCTATCCCCCAAGGTCCACGGTGGGGTGCATCCCACTGCGGACCGTGGCGGTGGGTTCCCCCCCCCCCAGTGGGGACCCCATAGGGGATGACCCCCGTGGCATGTCCCCGGGGTCCCCTGTGTGAACCCGGAAACAATGTATCCCTGTAAAACCACGTTAGGTTACCGCCTACACTGGAATTTGAAATTTCTTCCAAAATCGAGTTCTGTTCAACTGCAGTGCTAGTATACCTGTAAAAACTGGTTAGGTTTCATCTACAGACATTCGAAGAGAGACATTCATGCTATCGAGAAAGTCCAAAAGAATTTTACCCGTAAGCTTTTGGCACGTCTAGGTAGGTTTTTGTACGAGAGGATACCAAGAGCTCCTGTCAGGAATAAATACTTGAATCTGCCTTCGCTTAAATCCCGGCGAAGAGTATTTGACGTATGCATGGTCCACAACTGGCTTCATAACCATAAAATGATGAATATGAAACGTCTGTTCAATTTAAAATACTCTCGAACTAGAGGGACCCTCTTCAAAATCGTTTTATCTCGGCCTAGTACCAGGTGGTATGCCAACTCCTTCAAATACAGAGCTGGCAGGTTATACTCTGACGTCACAAAAAATATGCTTCCAGGGCTGACATTGAGTCAATTCAAGGTGCGTGCCAAAAAGATCTTATTGAACTTTGGATCCTAGTGATTTGAGATACGCCGCTATTTCCTTGGTTCCATAGTTATTACCATGTGTTGTGGTATTCCTTTTTACTGTTTGTTTTTCGTATTGACTGATTTTTTTTCTCACATTTGCCTTCCGCGAATGTAATAAACTTATAACTTATAACTTACAGGAGAATTCCGTTCATCTACAGCTGATAACAGAAGATCCTCCGGATAGGTCCAGTAGATGACCTCTCCCAGTGTCGGAGTCTCTGTCCGACGTTAGCGTTCGAGTGATTCACCGCGCTGCTTTTCTGAGGAAGTATGAATGACTTCTAAACTGGATAGCGATCGCGACAAGGATGTCGTGAGGCAAGAAAATGGTCTAGCTCGTTCTCGTATGTAAGCTCTGGCACATCCGTAGTGACCTGTTGATTTTCATTATCACCAGCAGCGGAGCGGTGAGCCTCGGTGAAATATAACCAAAGATAAGGAGGTTCCAACGAAAGTCACCGCGCCGCGCTGTGATAATGGAAAACAGGAGTTCACTTGAACTGAAACAGAGTCTAGCTGCCTTTTTGCTTGCGCAGTTGTACCCCTAGCTGCTTTGCAGTAGAGTGAGGATCGAATATTCGAGTTCGAATAAATATTCGAATTTTTCGAACGAATTTTTATTCGAATATTCGAAAAGTGTCAATATTTGAACATTATTCGAGTTCAAATATTCGCAAAAGGTGATTATTCGAACATTATTCTAATTCGACTATTCGCGAAAGGGAAATATTCTAATATTATTCGAATTCGACTATTGGGAAAAAATGAATATTTGAACGTTATTCGAATTCGACTCTTCGGAAAAAGTGAATATTCGAATATTATTCGAATTAGACTATTCGAAAAAGGTGAATATTCGAACATTATTCAAATTCGATTATTCACAGAGGTGAATATTCGAACGTTATTCGAATTTGCAAAAATTATGAAAATCAGCTCTAATGTATGAAGGAATCGACATACCTTTCAACGACTGAATTCATTTTCTTCACTACTCCATTGTTCCATTTTTCCGAACGCAAGAGCTAAATTTTTCCCCACACCGTCTGATGAGGCTACTAGTGTGGTTCTAACAGGGGAGCCACATGGCAATCCACTTGGCCACGCCCATTTTCATGCCGCCGTGGAGCCATGTACTCCATCAACCTTCTCCCTGGGCAGGTGATGTGGGGAACCTTCACCATTGGGAGAACCGGTGACAACCAGTGAAACGCCCCGAAAAAGAATGAAAGTGACCCAACACTCATGCAAGTCATTTTCAAGCCTGAGTGGGAGTTCAAGACGCACCAGTGCACGACGCGGCCGCACGCCACCCCCCGACCCGGCCAGTGCACCGAGCACCGACTGGTGCCACCAGCGATTGAGCAGGGCCTTCAGCGTCCAGGCGGAACCAAGTACCGCAAAATTGGGCAATTGAACAGAAGACATTGCCTTCATCCGAGTCCTAGATCAAAACCGTGGCGTATGCCTCCCTTTGAAACTAGCATC
>JAPDOI010001792.1:0-141033 GCA_029168955.1 Aplectana chamaeleonis | reverse complement strand
GAGTATTTTCAAACAGGGATGTGGGATCACCCCGGGCGGTTTTCGCCTTTGGAGCCTGGGTGATCCTTAACATTCCTGTCTGAGGATACCGGTGCAACCGAACCGGGGCAGCACGCTTTCGCAGTCAACGTGCGCTTTATGAATCGAACGCGAATGCGTAGATGAATTGTATCCTACCTCTTAACTATCATTCGCTGATAGTGAAGAGACTCCGATTCAGGCAATGAAAAGAGCTTCCGCCGCAAAGTGGCCCGCGCGGCCTCCATCATCCGCAACGACCCTTCCTAACCAATAACGTGTTTCAGAGTTGTGCGTTAATCAATTTCCTATCATATTGACATTTTTTTGGACCTGCTTTGGAAAAAGATAATTAGAATTTGAAAACTCTTGGGTGTGTTTAGATTTAAAATCATGCTTCATAGCCACTTTATCCAGTAATATATCGGATTTCACTCAATCGCTCATTCCGTTATTGGCGTCTAGCGGAGCGGAGTGACCTCTCAGCCACTACAATCTCCGGACAGTCGGGGCTTAGTACGTTCGCATATCACCGTTAGTACGCCAGGGCAAACCTGGCATACTAACGCCTGCTGTGTGCAAGAGCTGCTGGTTGCGGCAGCATATCCTGCCAACGTATGCTGGCGTACTAACGCTCATTATCGACAGCATTTGGACCGCCACCCTCCTTACCGTTGTTGGGTATAATTCTTGTCACGGCCAGCAGCAAGGAGAACATCCTCGCCGCGGTCCGCAAATCAGGAGGCTTCCCTCGCGATGGGCGATGGGGATGATCCCCTCAGCGTTCCAAAAATTTACTTCCGAACAGTGACGCAAGGTCACCTCTAACTTACTGGCCTCAGCGCCAACTGCCCCTCAGCGAGACTGGCCGCCTTATATACCCGCCGCCGTCGTACAAGAGGATGCTGCAGTGTTCAATCGTATTAGACAAATCATCGGAAGAGTGTCAGCAGACACTAGGAGATAGTGGTTGGGTACAGCACGCGTGCCACGATAAACAAAGCGTTAGCATGCCAGTACAAGCAAATGCGGAGCTCCTGGTCGTTGCCAGCATATCCTGGGTTGTTAATACAGCAGCCACAGCACAGGTGCTGCCGATCCCTGCATTGCCGGCGTACTAACGGTATTGTGCCGACGTACTAAGCCTCGACTGTCCGAGATGCTGTGGGTGACATGGGAGATTGAGCGGCCTGAACTCCTACCTACCATTCAGAACGATTCATAGCAGCAGTTCTATCATTAAGGACATTGCACCGTTGTATCTTCAGATCTTCGTCGATTCGTTTCAGCCATGTCTCCTTAGGGGTCGTTCGTTGGATCAACTACCACACTGAACGTTTCCTCCATAGTATGCTGCTACGGTAATCGGCTGCCGTCCATCCTACATAATGCACCAACCCATTGCAATGCTTCTGGGCTGGGATTCATGAATGGAAAAACGTGGGTTACGGTTGGGTTTGCGGCAAAAATAGCACGCATTCTCTGGAGCCAAACCCAACTGTAGCCCATAGTTTGCGTTCGCGAATCCCAGCCCATCGGAACTTGGCCTTCGATGGTGTGCTGGTGATCACATCGCACCCTGGATGATCTCGTTGCGTGTGCGGTTCTTCTTCTGCAGCCACAGAGAGGGTCCCGTAATAGATTGAGGAACTGAGCCACGTTGTCGGATTCAGGATAGCTGCGGCCAGCCAGCACCTCTCCCATGACAAAACCTCTCCGTGGAGGGATTGACGTCGGTTTGCACGGAGGTGGTCTTCTTTCCTCCACACTGCCACGGCACGAACGTACGACATCTCGGCAGCCAGGTGCGGTTACAAAGGGTAATCCCGCGATCTGGCGCATGCATCGCATCTTGAAGGAGTCGAGTTTCGCCAGATACGACTTGAGAAGGTCCACGTTTCTGAGCCGTAAGGATAACACAGGAATTAATATTGCCCGGAACAGCAGAACCTTCGTCGTCATCGATATGTTGGCTTTCTTCCACAGACACCAGCCAAGCAAACGCAGTAAGCTTTCCTGAATTTGCTGTGGATCTTTCGTCGTTGCTGCCACTCTCTTCTTCTCGTGCATTACTGAACCTAGGTACTTGAAGGCTTTCACTTGCTGGAGATGAGCTCTGTCGAAGTGCATGGAGGCGTGCGACTCTGTCTGATGTCATGACTACCGTCTTATCCTTATTGATTTGCAAGTCATAAGAATGCATACAATCTGCGTGATATGGCTTCCAGTTAAATGGCATTACCTCGGCATCGGTATCTGCTAGTACAGCACTATGATCCACAAACATCAAGTCCGTGACGTAATCGCTGGTACCGTAGTGGAGCCCCGACGCTTTCTAAGCGCATTCCTCATGATTGCATCGACCACAGTATTGAACAGTTCTGGCGAAATGGCATCACGCTAATGAACACCGGCATTGATAGTCAATTCTTCAGACATCCGATCTCCAGTGCGAATAAAACTAGCGATCTGTTGTATGTTTCGGGAGGAGCTTCACCATCTTCTTTGGTATGTGTTCTGGCCCTAAGCAATCCCCATTAAAGGCAGCGTTCACGATGATTTTCGTGTACTAGTTTCTCACTTGAAACAATGCGTTGGTTTCCAAGTGTTACCAAAATTACGAAGAAACGGCTTGAAACGCGCCAAAACGTCTTATTTCAGTGACATTATTCTCTGGCACGGACTAGTTGTCCGGTTGGATGAACATGTTCATGGTGGTTGTCACCGGTGAAAAATGGAGTCATTCGAAAATTTAAGAATATTTTAGGCGAAACAGTATTAGTTAGGGTCCGAAGGAATGAACGGAGCAATAGAAAGTAGAGAATTGCGAAAGACGGCTCCACAAAAGATTTTATTGTCACAACGAACAGTTCCTGTGAGAGTAAAGGGGCGGAGTGAGAGTAAAGGATTTCGTGCCCTTCTGGAGCGTTTTTCTCGAATTCTTCGTCATTTTAGTTCTACCCGGGCAGGTTTCTGGCAATGAAATGTGGACAAGGCTAAATTTTCTCAGACCCCTCTAAAAGCAAACTTTTGGCGGTTTCTCAGACCCTCCCAGGAGCGTTAATAGGTCAAATTCTTATGGCGATTTTCTCGGACCTCCTCCTAGGAGCAGTAATTGTCTGTTTTTGTAGTAAAATTAAAACAAAAGGAGTAACTTATTCTAAAGCATCTATAATTTGAAGAAGAACAACCATTTCAAAAAACAAGACATTGACATTGAAAAAGATCACGGACGAGGTTTTTCTTGACGGATTACATGAAGTTCCTGCGTTTTTGAAAAAATTAGCTACAATTAAGGGTTTTGCTTATAGTGAAGGCTCTCCTAATGTTGAATGTAAGACACATAGGTTTGGAACGTGTTTCCAGAAATTGTGCACGATTCCAGGTAGGAAGCTATGGTAGACTCTGGTTCATTCCAAATGAACTGTTTTCGATTATCATAGCGCGGAGCGGTGGCTTTTCGTCCGAACCTCCTTATCACTAGTTATATTTTAATGGGGCTCACCGCTCCGCTGCTGGTGATAATCGAAATCATTAAGTCACTACGGCGGTACCAGAGTTTATATATGTGGTGAAAAAGAAGCGTGGAGAAGATGAAGTGATTGGCCAAGTCCAAGAATACATGGATGTCTCGAAGAAACAAATGTGTTTTTAAATTACTATGAATCTGTAAATTCATCGGCAAGTCCAAGAAGAACATGCTATTTCAGATGTATAGACTTCTGGTCTGAAATAGTGTCATCTGTTCTGGTTACGTTTTCGAATTTCATTCTCTCGAAACCTACTCATACACCAAACAATAATGCACAATGGCCCGATCCCGCAAAGTTTAATTCTTGCAAAGACGTTATTCCTCACTACTGTTTTGCAGAGTATAGGTTACGAAAATAAGATAATCGAGTTGAGAGTGGTAGATTTGTCCTATATACAAATTTTCAGTCTCTAAGATGGACGCTGAAAGGCACTTCCACGTGTGGCCCACACCTGTCGCAGGTGCGATCGCTGAAGGCCTGCATTTTTGCAGCGTATGAGCCAGCAGACATGATGATTGAGTCCAGCGCGGTCGACTCATCCCATTACTCACTTTCACTGTCCAACATAGATACTGAACACTGCTGCAGTATAAGGTTCACACTTTCTTTTCAGGTGTGCTCCCGCTGAAAAGGCGCTACTTTTGAAATTTAGGTGTCATGAGAGCAAGATATTTGAGTCCAGCGTGGTCGATTTATTTCGGTGCATGAGCCGCCTCAGCGTACTGCCGAAGAGCGTTATATAGGAAGCGGAACAAGGTAAAAAACGTGAAATAAACGTCAAACTCCACAAACCTGGAATAGGTTTTAAAAACACCTGTAACTTAACTTCAAAGAGTTGATCTGTTTGAGCAAAACTAAGAAACTAGGCTTTGTAATTCCTGTCGAATGAAACTTTACTCTTTCCCAGAGGACGCTTTACAGAAAATTTTACTAGGTGTGGAGATTTGATGTTTTGAGCATAAATGTCCACACCTAGCCAGTGCATTTAGGTGGGGACATTTATGCTCAAAACATCAAATGTCCACACCTAGTGTAATTATTATTTTTGTAAGGAGTCCTCTGTTAACCAGTAAAGTTTCATTCGGTAGGGTTACAAACCTAGTTTCTTAGTTTTGCTCAAACCTGGGGTAACTCTTGGAAGTTAGGGTTACAGGTGTTTTAAAACCCTATTCCAGGTTTGTGGACTTTGACGTTTTTTTTTACGTTTTTTTACCTTGTTCCGCTTCCTATTTAGCGCTCTTCGGCGTTACGCTGAGGCGGTAAAAGATTGCATCCAGGGTAAATCGACCACGCTGGACTCAAATATCTTACTCTCATGACATCTGAATTTCAAAAATGCCCCTTTTCAGCGGGACCACACCTGAGAAAAGTGTGAGGCTTATACTGTAGCGGTGTTCAGCATCTATGTTGGACGGTGAAAGTGAGTATGTGGGATAAATCGACTACGCTGGACTCGATTATCGTATTCTACTGACTCATACCTTGCAAAAATGCAGACTTCCAGCGCGATCGCACCTGCGACAGGTGTGGGCAACACAGGGAAGTGCCTTTCAGCGTCCATCTTAGAGACTGAAAATTTGTATATAGTGTAAATCTACCACTCTCGACTCTGGAATATCTTATTTTCAGACCCTTGCTTTCAGCGAAACAATGCAAGAAAAAAAGTTAAGCACCTTGCGAGATCGAATCCGTGTAGTGTGTTTCAGTATGAGTGAGTTTCGAAGAATGAAAGTCGAAACGTTACCAGATTTAGATAATGCTCTTTCCAACAAGCGAGTGTTGTTGCCATGTTCAAGCCTCGATAATGCTGAAGCACCTATTTTCGTATCCAACCACTTATTAAAGCGTGTTTTCCATACAACTAAAGTGACCTGTTCTTTCTCTCTGATAACATATTTATTTCTTTTTTAGTACATCTCTTCGTCTTCGCCTTTGCCAATAACTTTATTCATCGCGTCCTCTCTTTTCTTCCGCCCCATTCCGTAGTTTCCAATCTGTTCTTATTTGCAATTCAGTACACAACTATCCAGGATGCACGCCCGGAACCTATGTGCCTTATATTTAATCTTAGGAAAACCTTTACTATAATTTCAACATTTACGTTAATTTAATTACTACTATGTTTCATGATTATCGGACGGTATTACCGAATCATTCTCAACAAAAATTTCTAGATAATGTACTCTGGCCAGGGCTGTGCGTTATAACGTTAACGTGTTAACGCATTAGCGGATTAACGCGGTTTATTCTGGAGAATTAACGATTAACGGTTTAAGGCACCGCACGCGCTGAAATCCACTTCTCTTCCATTTTTTATGCTCAATCCCTTCCTCGGGCCCCTGTGAGAACGTGTACAACGAGCTTGGCTGCTCAAAAACGTACCATTGTGAGCATAGAGGAAGTGGAAAGTAAGGAATTCCGTCAAAGTAAGCCGGCACTTCCGTCAGTCATTTGGCACTTTCGCAATATTTGAGCAGAACGTCGTGTCGCTGGGCACAGGGCATGCCACACGCTGACGCACCGTCGGACGAAAGTGGCATTATTGACTGGAAATTTCTCGTCACTCAACGAGTGATTGCTTTCCAACGCTGCGCCAATGGACGAATTGTAGAACTGTTCCCTGCGCCCTCCGCGTAACTATCCGAGTCGATGCCGGCGCTGAATTTCAAATGATTTTCAGTAGTTTTTTAAAACGTTTTTTTCTTTGAAGAGTTAACGTTTTTGAGCGGGCTTTTCGCTACCTTTTAGTCAATTATAGGGTATACTTGTTATCCGGAAGGTAATTCCTCGGATAATGGATCGATTCGGATAATGCCATTTTAAATTTACCGTGGATATTGGTTCGATTCAGATAATGCGTTTTTTCAAATTTTCGGATATTGGATCGATTCAGATAATGCCATTTTCCAATGATTCGGATACGGATATCCGTCGGATAATTCTTGATAAATTTCGGATATTATCGGAACAAATCTCAGGCAACACACACACTACACACACACACACACACACACACACACACACACACACACACACACACACACACACACACACACACACACACACACACACACACACACACACACACACGACACATACACACACAGACACACACACACACACACACACACACAGACACACACAGACACACACACACACACACCACACACACGACACACACCACACACATACACACACAGACACACACAGGACACACACAGACACGACACACATACACACACAGACACACACACACCACACACACATACACCACGCACATACACACACAGCCACACACATACACACAGACACACACACACTCAGACAGACAGACACACACGACATGCCACACACAGACACACACACACAGACACACACACAGACACACACACAGACACACACACAGACACACAGACACACAGACACACACACGATAGCACACACACACGACACACTGACACCACACACATACACACACACACCACACATACACACACAGACACACACACACATACACACGCACATACAGCTACACATACACAGACACACACACAGACAGACAGACAGAGAGAGACACACACACAGACACACATTCACAATGACACATACACATTCACATACATACACACAGACACACATCGACACACACACGACACACACATACACACACAGACACACACACACAGACACACACACACCATACACACACAGACACACACACGACACACACACAGACACACACGGACACACACACAGACACACAGACACACACACGCACACACGACACACAGATACACACACATACCACACACACAAGGCATACACACAGACACACACACAGGAGAGGTCACACACACACAGACACACACACACACACCCACACACACAGACACACACAGACACACACACAGGCCACACACACAGACACACACACAGACACACACACACACGACACACACACAGATACATACACATACACACACAGGACACACACACAGACAGACAGAGAGAGACACACACACAGAGAGACACGACACACACACACAGACACACACGACACGGGACACACACACAGACACATACATACACACACAGACCACACACACGAGCTACTACCACACACACGACACACACAGACACATACACACATACACACACAGACACACACACTGGACACAGACACATACCTGGACAGACACACAGACACACACACACGACACACACACAGAGAGGCACATACACATACACACACAGGACACACACACAGACAGGACACACACATACACAGACACACACAGACACACACACGACGACACACACACAGACACATACACATACACACACATACACACACAGACACAGACACAGACACACACACACAGACACACACACACACACACACACACACACACAGACACACACACACACCACACACACATACACAGCCACACACACAGACATACACACATACACAGCCACACACACAGACACACACACAGACACACACAGACACATACACATACACACACAGACACACACACACACATACACACACACCACACACACATACACATACACACACATACACATACACACACACACAAAATGAGAAGAATAGCAGCTACGCAGAAATGGACATATATTAGGGTGAGTCATAAGTTCTGGAATTTTTTATTTTTATTCTTTTCTTAAACACAAGGCAATAAATTTATTCAAAGTAAGAGCCATTTTAACGAACAACTTTCTGCCAACGACGAGCGAGACTTGAATACCGTAATCGTAGAACGAGCGCTGCTTCGATGCAAAAAAGCGTCCAACTCGGTCCTCAAGTGCTCTTCGATCTTAAAGGCAGTAAGTTCTAGATGGAAGTCGTTTTTTTTGTTTTTCCACTATCTTGAAAACGGTCCCATGCTGATTTCCAATGATGTCCCTGAAATCTTCTAAGACCCCCGGGAAACGGAGTTATGGCCCTCAAAGTTCAGCCAGGAAGCACTGTGGACGAGTTTTCCGGAGGCTTGTAACTCCCGCTTTTTTGCAGCCGATGTGTAAGAGCTGACCTAAGTAAAGAGAGAAGTTTAGAATGAAGGGAAGAACGGGGCTTTTGATCGAAAACCATCGCTCATTTACCCACGAACTCAGGGTAACTTTTATAGGACGTGGGCGGAGCGGCCCAATGGAGTTGACTAACCCACCAGGATTTTCACCCACTTCACGGCCGTTTTTCTTCACACTTCCGTTCTTCATCTTCTTATAGGGACCCAAAGCTTACGTTTTGGCCAAAAACTCGCAACTTTTTCTTCGTGAACATTGCCTTTGAGCTGCTTTCCCCTCAACCAGTGTTCGGAGGCTTCTGAATAAATGGTAGTCCGATGGAGCAATATCTGGACTGGAAGGCTGGATGAGGGAGAGTTTCCAACTGCAGCTCCTTCAATTTTTCTTGAGTTTTTTTTTCGCTATGTGTGGGCGGCAGTTGTCCCAGAGCAGTATGATCTGGTCAATACGTTTTCGTCCATTTTTCTCCGCGTTGATGACCATTTCCTCTAGTTCTTGGCAGACGTAGTCAGCATCTATAGTCTTTCCTATGGAAGTAATTTCCAGAATACAACTCCATCAGTGGACCAAAACGGTCAGTAGACTTTTTCTCGTGGATATCCCGACGTTGCACAAAAATCTGGCGACTCAAAGGGCTTAACTCATTGCACAGACAGGTCAGGATTGTTTTAGTAGCACCACTTCTCATCATATGTAATTACGTGACCTGGCAAACTTCCTTTGTGGTGCCGTTTCAGTAGTTCTTGACAAGTGTCCATCCTGCGATTCCCGTCGGTGTCGGATAAAGTGTGAGGAATCACGGACGGCTTTCTCGGTCTCAGTCCCATATTGTATAGCTGGCGAACTGCGGTCGACTGCGAACTTCCTGTAAGCTGGGCGAGACCTCTGCTGTGGAGGTGCGGGTTTTTCTCCAGCTCATTCGCCGCCAACGTGGGGTCGGGAAATCGTGGCCTTCGCATCTCGGCTTGTCCTTTAGAGAGCAGCTGCCGGAGCGAAACTTTTGATACCAGTTGTACAATATTGGGTACTGGCAGCAATTCGATACCTTCCTTCGTTGGTCTCTTATTTCCTTAACAGTTTGAGCAGCTGTGAAACCTCTTTCGAAGTAGTGAAGAATCAGTACGCGAGCGTGCTCTCTTTCCGACATTTTACTGAGCCACGAATGGCGTTTCGAGGAGCCGTTAGGTATTGATTAACGAGGTTTGATCTACCTAGCAAAACAACCGGGCGCACGAGTGGCATTTGATCTATCTGCGAATTCTTGAAAAATTTTGAAGAACTTATGACTCACCCTAATACATAATTTACACGAATGAGGAAACAAAAGTGAGTCAAGTAGTTGATATAAAAATGGACCGGTTTACTACATTCAACTTGGACCGGCTTTACTACATTCAACCTAAAATGAACCGGATTTATCCGATTTTTCCGGTTTTACCCGATTTTACGCAAATTTTATCCGTTTTATCCGGTTTTTATCCGATTTTTATCCGATTTTTGTCCGTTTTATCCGATTTTATCCGATTTTACGCAAATTTTATCCGTTTTATCCGATTTTACGCAAATTTTATCCGGTTTTTATCCGTTTTTATCCGATTTTAATCTGTTTTATCCTCGTTTTTATCCGATTTTATCTGAATTCTTCGACCCTTCGGATAATGGTTCGATTCAGATAATGCCGATTTTAGATTCCCCGGATATTGGCTCGATTCAGATAATGCGTGTTTTCAAATTTTCGGATATCGGATTATCCGAATTCTCGGATATCCGGTCGGATATCCGAAATGGAGTGATTCGGATACTAAGGTATACTATAGGGGGCTAATAGAACTCAAAAACGCTTAAAAACGGAACATGGTTTTCAGCGCGTACGATGCCTTTAACGAAAAAGTCCTGAAATCCCGCGTTAATTTGAGTTCGTTAATTGCAGGGAAAGTATGGTTTCGACTGGTCTTCGTTTCAATGGCAGATTGAAAAGCTGGGGCCGTGTGCACGTTGAGTCGGCTTGTGGCTCCGTCAATTTCTTGCTTGCTGTGAAATATATCGCTTTGACTTCAACATTTCTCATTCCATTGTTAATTCATTTTGCTTATTTTTCCTCAATATCGAAAAGATCGAATTCGTTTTACAAAACAGAAATGTGAGGTGTCATCCATCTCCCTACGGCTGAGTAAGCCATCTAATGAGGGTTGGGAGTCGTGGGATTGAAGGCCACTCAGCTTCTACCACGCGTCGCACGCTCTACAACACCCACCGTCGAACTTCGATAAAACGCGTTTTTTCGCCCCTTTGGAATAACTCAGTGAAATTTGGAGCTTTGGAGGCAAGAAAGGTATTGCCAGCAGTTGTTTCATCAAGATCTACAAGATGGTGCTAAAATTTCCATTGATGTCTTAAACCGTACCTTTATCGTGGGTATGTTGCTCTTTCAATAACACGCTCTCACTCGCCGGGACGATTGGCGGGTACTTTCATTTTTTCGAGCAACATGCCTATAAATAAGATATAGGTACTTTTGAAAATCAACGTGAAATTTTGACACCATCTTGTACATCTTGCTTGACAAGACGCTTCTAGCAATATCTTTCTTACCCCCGAAAACCCAAATTTTACAGCAGGTAGCGTCAAGGCTGCGGTGACGAAGCCGGGCGGCGCTGAGCGAAGCAGAGTGGCGCGGCCTGTATCAGATTGCTCAATATCCAGGTAATTCTGTTAGCCTTCTGCTCATAGCTTCTAGCATTTTCGACTTCTTCATGCTCGGATTCAAAGGAATACGGGCAGTAAACTGGCGAATACACTTGAATAACAGTGACGGGGGTAATCTGACATGCTGCGCGACCGCGCCTGCTTCAACTCAGCGCCGCTCGGCTTGGTCATCGCAGCGTTGACGATATTCCAAAGTGGTGAAAAACAAAACGAAAACGCGTTTCCTTCGGGCTGATTTGCCAATTTTGAGGGTGGGTATTGTACATAAAGCGCTACTGACTTTGTAGGACGCGACACACGCTCATTCTGCACAACGTCCCGCTGACGCCATCTGAGCCCTCACCCGCGTTCGACGAAATCCTGACGTCGTCATCTGAAGCTCTGCCTACTTTCAATGACGTGCTGCTGGCGTCATCTGGAAGCCCTACTCAATTTCCACGAAGTCCTGGGCCGCGTCATTTGAAGTCCCACTCCGCTTTCGACGACATCATGATGACGTCATATGGAGCCCCAAACTTTTCACGACGTCCCTGACGATGTCATCTGGAGCCCTACCTGCTTCTCACGAGGCTGTGCCTACGGCTTCTGGAGCTCTGCGTACTTTCCATGACGTCCTGCTGACGTCACTAGAAAGTCAATTTTTTTTTCTGAGATCTCCGATGATTTGTGGATTTTCGTTGTGGTCAAGTAATGTTTCGAACATTTTTAACGAAGTGCAAAATTAACGTGTTAACGCATTAATGGATTAACGCGGTTTTTTCTCGAAAATTAACGATTAACGCTAACGAAAAAATATTTTTCTATTAACGCACACCCTGGTACCTACTACCCACGGTCAGAATGGTTCATGTGGTCTCCGGTGGAGCCTCAGACCCCCCTCCTCCACCATTGCGCAGCTCAGACCCCCGGTGTGGATATCCACACCCCGCGCCGAACCCTGTACCCGGGGGCCAAACAATCGATATAGCGATAAATCCTCCAAATCGAAGATTATCGTGAACACTGCCTTTAAGCCGGCCAGTGAACACAACCGAATGCTAACTTTGAAGTCTATAAACACGATGACGACGCGTTTACAACAGCAACCCTTTCTTACGGGAGCTTACGCAGATCGGAAAATTTGTCGCTGCAGCTACGGCGCGGCAAAACCCGGCTTTGTTCTTTCACGGCTGGTTTTGTTCTCGATCTCGCTGGAAGTCTTCTTTGAATGATCTTTGTTGGAAGACTTTCCCAAAACTCGATAATAAACTTATTCCGCGATAGTTATGAGAGTTCCTCGCGTTTTTTTTGTAGAGTAGGCACGATTATTCCGCGCTTCCAAGTGGCTGTATGTCTCTCAGACTGTGAAATGAGCTAACCAGCTTATGCAGCTGACTCAACAGAATTTCTCCGGAAAGCTTTATATGCTTCAACAGTTACTAACGTTCTTGGAGCCAATTTCCGGTTTGCAACTACGGACTACGGCTGTTGAATCATGCGACATGATAATCGGTGGAGAAAGGTGAATCGTGCCTGAACCAGCCGTGTGAAGAACGATCATCATGTGTCGCATGATGCAACAGCCGTGGCCTGCAAATGCGGACCGGAAATTTGGCCCGAGAACAACATATAGCCTAGCTCCTCGATTTCGAGCCGGTCGGGAGTGAGGCCTATCGGGCTTATAACATCAAAATCTCCTCTTATCACTGTTATATTTTGCCATGACCGACTGCTCCGTTGCTAACTTCGCCCGGACTCATCCGGGCAAGCCAGGCATTATTTTATCCACGCCTTCAGCGAATTGGCAGCCAGTCTCAATTCGTCCGCCGCGATTCCTGCGGTCTCCCTATCGGAGGCAAAACTCGCCAACCGATCCCCGTGGTGCGTCGTGGTTGTAGGAGGTCACTAAAGAACTGTCTCCCAACGCTGTAGTCGCTCGTCCGCAGAGTTTACCACGCATGAATGTTCCGGGTCCGATTTCCAGATTCTAGCGCAAACGAGATTAGTCTTCTTCTTGAGATGTCTCTGACGTACGGTAGAGTGAACGGTAGTCTTGCATGTCTCCGACTCCTCCCTTTCGTGGGCAATCCTATTCCATAACGAATCCGTTCCGAATTTAACCTGCATCGAAGTTCTCTACACAGCTGCCGATACCGATCGAAATTAGACAGTTTAGCTTGTTTCCGCTCATCTATGAGACGAATAGACCCGTCGAATATCCATGGTTGCGTCCGCTGTCGGGTGACCGGGCAAAGTGGCTCAGTACATTCCAAGATGGCGTCCGTTGTCTGCATCTCTCCCTCGTCCACAGAAGCAGCTTCAGTTGACAAAGCAAAAAGGTTTGACAGTGCGACTTGAGACGCCTCCTCTTCTTCCTACCGCGCCATTAGGGCGCGACCAATCAATTCTTCTTCTGGGAGGCCCCCACACGTTTAGCTCGGTGCAAACCGAAGCTTCACCAATGCACGCAGAAGATAGTGGTCTGAAATGCAACCAGCGCTTCATAGCGCGCAACGTCATTCAGTGAAGACCTGAAACGTGAATTTAACAGCGCGAGCATGTGGATCGAATCCACACCGCGGGTGTGCGCTAAGGAGCAGTTCGGCTGGTACACACGACGCGCGCGACGGTAAAACGCTGTGCGCGCTCATCGTCCTTGGGGCGCGCGCTAACAGAAAGCACTCAAAAAGTTGTTGTTGTTCTATTTTTAGCCGTTCCTCTTTATCGTTTTTTGCATTTTGTTCATGTAGATTGGATGTGTCAGACGTAGGCTCGGCGTCGGAATCAATATCATGATCTTCCCATTCCGGCTCCAAGAAGCAAACAAAAGAACTATGAACAAAACTTGTCAAAAAAGGGCGAATTATATTGAAACGATGGTGTGAGAAGCATTGCGTCTAAAAAAGTACATTATAAATCAAAAAAACATGAATAAAATGCAAAAAATGATAAAGGGGGACGGATACAATGGGACTACGACTATTTTTTTTGAAGGTTCTCGGATAACGCGCCCCAAGAACGATGAGCGCGCACAGCGTTTTTCCGTCGCGCATCGCGTGTGCTAGCCGAACTGCTCCTTAACCACACCCGCGGTGTGGATCTCGATCCACATGCCAACAGTGCGTAGTCTAGCGTGCCCACGTCTCTTCTTCTTATTAGAGTTCCTCCATGTCAACTGATGTTCTCTACGGTTTTGAAAGTGGGTGTTCCTAATGAGAAGTTCATTGAACGCAGCGTTATAGAGTAGATGCAGTCCATTGTCATTCATTTCAACAAATCCAAATCTGCCTACTACAACTTTTTCCCATCCTTGATCTGTCCCTACCGACTATACTTTGTTCCAAAATGAAATTCATTTCGAATATCCGACTTTTCGACTATAAGGTCGGATATCGTACTTTTCGAATATTCGACTTTTCGACTATAGTCGGATATCAAGCACTTTTTCGAATATTCGACTTTTCGACTGTAGTCGGATATCGCCCTTTTTCGAATATTCGACTTTTCGACTATAGTCGGATATCACACTTTTTCGAATATTCGACTTTTCGACCATTATAGTCGTGATATCGCACTTCTTTTTCGAATATTCGACTTTTTCGACTGTAGTCGATATCGCACTTTTTCGAATATTCGACTTTTCGACAGTAGTCGGATATGAGACTTTCTGAATATTCGACTTTTCGACTGTAGTCGGATATCGCACCTTTCGAATATTCGACTTTTCGACTGTAGTCGGATATCGCACTTTTTCGAATATTCGACTTCTCGCCTATAGTCGGATATAGCACTTTTTCGAATATCCGACTTTTCGAATAAAAAATCGACTTTTTATCCGATCCGTTGAAACAGTCGGATACTCATCCGATTATTCGATTCGGAACAAGTATACTACCGACACGAGCTTTGAAATCCCTTGCGACCATGATGAGATCAGTGCTTGGAATAGAATTCAGCGCATCTTTGAAGTTGAGCGTAGAACGCATCCTGTTCCGCATCACAATGCCTTTGGTGGTGTCCGTCGCTAGCGGAGTATTACCAGGTTGTTCAATAAGTTTTGTCGCTTCGATAAGAGAGGGCGTTGCTACTAGCCCCAAGGCGGCCTTATCACACTGCTTTTTTCCACATATCCAGAACTGTCAGAGAAGTTGGTCGAAAACTGGGCATGAAAAATAAATGTAATGAATCATGCCCCCGTGCCGTGGCAATCAGGACATCTCGTTGGGGACCGATGGATCGATCCTATGGACATAGGCCTTGAGGAATGAGGAATGTCCACAGCGCAGACCTGCCGGAATTACTCGGGAGCGTCTTGGTAGGTCCTTTCACTATCATCGACCTTAATCGGTGCTCCGTCGAGTATAGAATCGGTAGGGGCACAGGGGAGGTATTCATTGACGAATCTGGTGTGGCTCCATCTGCAGGAGCCTCTTCCGGTTGAGTGCTCTGAGGTCGCCCAACGTTGACGGTCATTGACAGAGACAGCGGCATACAACGGTGCACGGATGTTGACGGGAGTGAGAGGGGGTCGGATGATAGCAGTAGGATAATTGGGGTGTGTGGCATTCCTGACTATGCCAATATGGAACTGTTGTGTCTGGGTAGTTGGCGGAAATGCTGCTTTACAAGAAGCAGCGGAACCTTTGGGGAACGCCTGCCTTCAAGGGAACAGGCTCCGGACAAGTGTCCATCGAACTTCACACGTATAGAGCGATTTTTGATAAAGTTGTCGGTCCTTTCGTTTACACCATTCCGGCATATCACAGTCCAGTATCGATTTAGGACAG
The DNA here is from genome assembly GCA_029168955.1 of Aplectana chamaeleonis. Classification (NCBI taxonomy): domain Eukaryota; kingdom Metazoa; phylum Nematoda; class Chromadorea; order Rhabditida; family Cosmocercidae; genus Aplectana; species Aplectana chamaeleonis. Next base: position 124,958 of record JAPDOI010001792.1, on the reverse strand, counting down.
CAATGACGTGCTGACATTGATTGTTGTTGTTGTTGCTGCCCATCCTTCAGCATTAACACGATTTCTGGTTTCAATTTCCGGCATGTAGACGATTCATCGAAGCGAGTGGTTGGGATCCTTCTCTTCTGGAGGAACCCTGATGAAGCTTTCTTTGGCCCTCTTTTTTTATTTTCTTTTTTATTCTATTTTTTAATATATATCTTTTTTAATTTTTTTTCTTTCTTTTTTCTCTTTTTTTCTTTTCTTTTTTCTTCTTTTCTTTCTTTTACAATCTTACAGAATCAAAGTGACAGAAAATTGGCTGCTTCCACGGGTTTAGCTACAGAGATCTCCAATTGTGAGATGCGTTGGCTTTGTAGCGCATGAGAACATGTGGAGGGTACTGTGTGTTCCTCCAGACTGCATTCCGGGCATAGTGGGATTATCTGCTGCTCCAATCTTATGAAGATACCACTGCGACTTTGAGTAGTAAACCACTCCGAAGCTGGAGATAGCGCTGCTCGACTTGATCTTGGTAAAGTCTCTTCTTTTCGCGATTTGCGGCAGGTGGTCCATTTAGTAAAAGAGAGTTCATATTACCCAAGAAATCCTTCACAAACTCCTTGTGGACTTCTTTGCGGATGTTCTCAGCATTTCCTGGCCTTACCGTCATTGGGGACAGTTCTGACGCCTCCTAATCTGTCGTGGCGGCGCCGGCTTCCTCATCATGTCGTGGGAGGGGTGTTCAGGGTCGAGTGCCGCAACTGTTCGATATTGGAGTGACAGCATTTAATTGTGGGCCTGCACTGGCATGATTCCAGATTCGTTACTGAGGTGGGTTGTGTCGCCATTGCCAGGCTTCCTGTCGCAGTTCTCAGAGCTGCATTTGACAAGCTTGTAGCCGATCCCAGTGTGACGAGGCCAGTAGCGGACTCCATGCGGGGGCTGCGTAAGACAACACTGATTGGGTCCGATGGCACGATAGGTAGTAGTTAGCAGCTCCTTGTTTTGTCCCCAGTTTCTTCCCTGCCAGAGCTTTCAGGAGGTTTGCGTTCGCTTTGCTGTCTTCTTGCGAACTGCCTCAGCGTGTAAACGTCCCGTCATCATCGTGTCGAACTGATAGCCAAGAATCGTAGGGTTTTTTTCGTGCGAAATTTGCACCCCGTTAATGAAAACTTTCGGCACGTACTTCAGCTTTCTGGAGCAGTGTGGGTCGTCAGCAGGAAACAGTGGTCTTTTTGGAAGTGGACAGTTGTAAATGAATTTCTTCCCAAGGCCTTTGTTAATATTGGTAGGTAGGGTCGTTGGAGGATGTTTCTCACAAGTTGCGGGAACGTCAGGGTCCGACCCGATCAGTGTGAGGTCGTCTGCGTATCCAAATGAGATTTACTTCTGGTGGGGGTCTAGGTAGGTCGGCGATGTAGAACGAGAAAAGTAGCGGGCGAAATTACTGCTCCTTGAGGCACCCCGGAGCGCACCAGTCTCACATTAGACGTTTGTCCTTGAACTCTGTGGTGTAATTTTTTTCTGCTGCTCTTTAGATAGCTTGCAATCCAGCGGGTTAGGCCTCTTGGTACGCGGTGATTCTGCTAATTTCTGACAGAGGATGGATGTGACGACAGTATCGTAGGCCTTCTTAAAATCCTAACGCCATCATAAGTGAGCGGCTTGGTGGTCTCTTTTTCTCATCCATTCCGTCTGTGATGATTCCAGTGAGTTCGACCAGGGCGGAGGTAGAGAAACCTTTTCGGAAACCATTTCTGCCAACTGGGAACGTGCAGATGAGTCTCCAATGTAGGCAGAATGGATCTCTCCAGAGTACGGGCCATGGATGAGATAATCGAAATGGGCCTGTAGCTGCTCGGATCTTCGGCAGGTTTTTCCGGGCTTCAACAGAGGGGAAAATCCTGGCTTCCTTCCATGACGCTGGTATCAGCCCTGTTGACAGGGTCCTGCTGAATAGCGCTCTGAGGCACTCGCGGAAAATTGGTCCAGTATGTTTGAGCACAATAGGGGCCACTCCACTTGTATCCAGAGCTCTAGAAGGCTTTGCATTTCTTCAAAGAGGCGTCGATGAGGGCGGCCGTGATGATGGGAACGTCGTTTCTTGGAAAAGTTTTAATCCATCCTGTAGGTTCTCCGGGACGATTTTAGGCTTCTATGAGGACATGGAGAGCCGAACTGCTTGCATAGGGTTTGCCGCCTTTCTTGTTGCTGGATCGGCTGGCCTTTGTGCAGAAGTTGGAGGGGTTTGGCTTTCGCTGATCGGCCATCAAGTGCTTTTCATTGTGGACCAGGAGCTTGGAGGAATTCTGTGCGATGGTCTATGCCCTCCACAAAAGATCTCCAAGTGTGTTGTCGATCTTTCTTTACATCATCTGCGATCTCCCTTGTTGAGCGCGGGATTTCGGGTGTTGGTAGGATCCGTTGTTCTCCGAATGGCATGTCTCGTTCACGTATCAGGTCTTTGGCTGTATCAGATAGGCAAGGTGTGAAAACCTTCCGTCTGCCCTCTTAGGAATAGATTGCGAAGTTGCTGCTTTGATGGCTGATGTGAGGAATCGATCCATCTTCTTTGCAGGTTTGCACGAAAGTCAAAACCAGCCGATTGCTGCTCCAACACCGACGAAAAACTTGATCCAGCTCGCTTTTTTAAAGTTGACGAACGTGGTCCTCGGCGATGATGAGATATGGGGGCTTCTGCTCTGAATTCCATCAGTATTGGGAGATGGTAACTGGCTCCTGTGTTCAGGGTGTCCCAAACGGCCGACGATGCTAAGTCCTGCGAACAACATAAGGAGAGGTCCGGCGATGATGGTCTTCCATGCGTCGGCTTCTCTTGTAGTGACGCGTTGTGCCATTGAGGATCACTAGGATTGACTGGAAAATTTCCTCTTCAATGTACTTGTCCGCGTTGGTCTTCTTCGCCCTGTGACCAGAGAGCTCTATGGACATTGACATCTCCCACGACGATTGTGGACTTCCCACATTTCCTAGGAACGGTGAAATGGACAATCTGTAGGAGGGTGGACACGAGGATCTTGGCGGAGAATATATGGCCAGAAGGTGTACAGTGCCCGGACTTAGTTTCTCAGCACTTTTATGGAGATGGGATTCTGCTGTACCATCGTCAACTCCAGCAGTAATCACGCTGCACTGTAGATTGCACCTGACGAGAAAAAGCCACTCCACCTCCTGAGCTCGATCTGTCGTTCCTCAGGCAAGAATAGCTCTCGGACAGTAGGTGTACCATGGCTTGTGACCAGCTTGGTCTCTTGTAGTCCCAAGACATCGGCCCCTATGCGATGAAAGCAAGAGCTTCGCAATTCGGCTGGATTTGTGGCGGAAAACCATTTATGTTCCATTGGATTACCTTTAATGAGTCTGAGTTGATATGTTGTGTTGACCTGGTTATGTTGCAGTTGGGGGACATACGTATGAGCTATCCGCATCCTTGAAGAACTTGGAGGCCGGAACATTGTCTCACTTGGGTCCATTTTTCTGCATCTCTGATACATTGGACACTCCCCTCGCTGCGGCTGAGGTACCACACTGGGCAGGGCCATCGAGATACGCGCGAGGGGGTCCAGGTTTTGCTTCGATTCCGGCATCGTAGGAGAAGACAACGGGATCAGTTGAGCCGGTTTATGCTGATCCTGTAACCGAAAAAATTGGCTCCAGGACTCGTGAAAGAGTGAATTCTGGAGGTATAGTTGAGGACCTTTGACTTCGGAAGGATGACGGCATTTGTAGACGACTTCTTCTTCCGCGTACGTTTCTTGCCAACGAGTAGGTTAGATCCCTCCATAAGAGCTGCTGACATTGTCGAAGGCGGCAGTCAGATCAATGGCCACGACCAGACTTCTACCAGCAGGAGTTTTCTCATTGAAACCGACAATAATGTGCTCCGTGATCGACGTGAGTGCAGTTATAGGAGTGAGCCTTCTTGAAGCCATGTTGATACACGCGTTATGTTGGAAGTGCAGTCGGAGATGCGGACAGATGATCTTCCGCCAACTTAGCGATGGGGGACAAAAGGGAAATGGGTCAATGAGAAGTTGCCTTGTCCTCAGGCTTTCCTGGCTTCGGGATCGGTAGGACGTTGGCTTGCTTCCACCTTTGCGGGAATCACACCAGTACCTGGAATGACGAATAGACAAGATCGCTGAGCAAACTCGGGAGGAACTGGTCCGGTTAGATGAGGGCAGACACAGCTGAAGCAGTTATCGCAGGAGTATCGTGGACGACTGGAGTTTCCTTATGGACCGGAGAGTTTTTCTTGTGAGAACGATCACGGCGCGACGTCGCCGAGGCAAAGAGCTTCCTAAGCCGACAGGCAGAACACCCATATCCAGACTCGAATCTACCCGGAAGGGAACTCCAGCATGTTTCGGTCCGTTGATATTGTTTTTCCTGAAAGCTTCTTCAGAACACTCCATGTTTTCTTGGCGTCAGTCTTGAAGTTTATGGACTCAGCAGGGTAAGGCGTAGCAGTGTGATCGGCCCGTGAGAGGTGCGGGCCCTCCTCCAGCTTTTGGATCCGGTGCGGCCCTCCCATCGAGGCGTTGTGACTTTAACCCTTGTGTGAACCAGTTTAAGCGGTCTCTTTCCGAACAATGCTTCCAAACGATTTTTCAGCAAAACGGACGTCATATGTCAAGTCACACCGGCCGTAATCGGCTCAAAATGGTCGGATCGAACTGGGACTCGGCCGACAGCTTTTCTTAATGCGTCCTCTTTAAAAATAAACACTACAGGCAGCCCGGATCCCAGAAAAAAATTTCGACCTTTCCAGACGTCTAAGTGCAGACGCGGTTTTTTGATTTTTCAGCGCCCCTAATGACACACTCCATAGGCGACTGTTTGGCTACTGGAGTTTACTTCTCTAGGGGCGATCTGATCAAGCTTCTGAAAACCGATCTAGAGGCCATTATTATCGCAAAAATCGGGCACGGTGTGATGAGGCCTGTTTTTAGGGCTCAAATCACGCCGTCACATTTACAGCCGTCACACCGGCTGTAATCGGCTCAAATGGTCGGATCGGACTGAGACTCGGCCGACAGCTTTTTTTAATGGTCCTCTTCAAAAAAAAACACTACAGCAACCCGATCCAGAGAAAATATTTTTCGACCTCTCTCCAGTCGTCTAAGTGCAGACACGGTTTTTTGATTTTTCAGAGTCCCGAATGACACACTCATAGTCGACTGCTTGGCTTCTGGAAGGATCTTAACCAAGTAGTTCTACTTCCTTAGCGATCTGATTAAGCTTGAAAACTGATCTAGTGGCGTTTATCGCAAAAATTACACGGTGTGATGTGGCCTCTTTTTAGGGCTTAAATCACACCGTCACATTTCTACAGCCGTCACACCGGCTGTAATCGGCTCAAAAATGGTGGAATCGACCTGGGACTCACCACGCCGACAGCTTTCTTCTAATCGGTCCTCTTCAAAATAAACACTACAACAGCCCGATCCAGGAAAATTTTTCCCCTTCCAGACGTCCAAGTCGCGATGCGGTTTTCTTCCGATCTTTGGCCAGATTTGGCTGAAATCTTGCCTGCGGGTCCAATTCAGTACGCTGGAAACGAATCTGGCGTCGTCCGTTTCACAATTTTCGATCTGCTACCTCAGTTATGCGATGGTTAGAGAAAGACGTTATTCTGGTGATAATTTCACTCTTTCTTGATTCAATGGCGTGTATCTTCGTACCGTACCTTTTTTTTAACTTTCTACGGACAACAAAGTGGGGAAATGGGCCCCTGAAGTGGAGCCTGCTGTCGAGATAGAAACGAAATTGACGGGCTTCTGAGGTTTCATGCAAAGCCTGTGGGGAGTTGCAAGCAAGAATTTTCATGGTCCTGTTAGTGAGGTAAGTAATGCAGTAAGTTATGGGTATGTGAAGTCTTTTCTGACTCCGGGAGATTCATCGTAATACATGTATTTCTTTCTTGTGATTCCCAATGACCATAGGTCGAACGCGTCAGATTTCTTATGTTGACAGTCTGATCAGTTCACAACGAGGGAATTTAATGTGGAGATATACAATTTTGATTGATTTCGGGTACTGGCTCAGTTATTTCGTGTCACTCTTGTATGGTACTCCGTTGCCGAAAGCTGTTCAAAAATGTCATCAAAATTGAATTCGTGGGACTCCTGAAACAAGTTATGGCTATGCGGCGCTTTGTGCGCGCAAAATTGCCGCAATTCGCTGTTGTTGCGAAAAAGAATCTGCTCGGTAATACGGTGGGAGGGAATTTTTTGGCATGACCGGCGCCTAAGGCTGTGGCCCCCTCTGTGATCGTCACACCGTACGCCTGAGCCTGGGACTCAGTGAACTCCCTGCCATCGCTTTTGCTTGTGCATGTTGGGAGCAAGTTAGTGATCTCTTCAGACAGTTGGCTGAATGCACGAGCCCAAGTAGGATCTGCCTGTCGCTTCTCATCCCGTAGTTCGATCAGCTCCAAACGTCCTTCGAACATTAGGTGAAACGTTCTCACACCTCCTGGTCGGAATGGCTGCTCTAGAGGCCTTTGCAGATATGGCATCAACAACGAACTTCTTTCTCATGCGTACATAGGCCGATGAGCGGCTGGTTGGGCCACCCGGCTGGAGTAACACCTCTCCTAAACAGGACCCAATTAGCCTTACGATAATTCGCTGTGTACTTTGCTGAACGTGAGTCTGAGCAGGGTGCGAGATGATTATCAAGAGACCAATCTAGTGATGCATATTAAGTACATGATCACTGGGACCATGAAAACAGCAGTGGACCAGTTGCAGGAAATTTTCAGCAAGAAAGGATGATACAAAAGTGATGATCCGGAGAGGACGGCCTGCCCGTGGAAAAAGCCAGTGGGGGGCGTCCTCACATAGCAACAAGATCACAATCATCCGCAACTGCTCAAGTAGTTCGCCCTATCATCGGGGCCTAGAGAGAGAGAAACTCAGGACGATGAGTGTGCATTAAAATCACTCACAGCCATGATAACTGTGGATCGATGGGAGGGAAGAGTGTACTGCAAGCAAAATGTGGTGTAGAATGAAACAATAATAAGAGGTGGGTTAGGGGAATATAAACATTACATTTAATAAGTAAATCCTTTGCAATACAATATGGACGAGATAGACTATCAAGAGACAACCTAGTGGATGCGCATATTGGTACATGATCACTGGTACAACATCTAATGGGTAACTTTGCAATACAATATGGGCGAGATGACTATCAAGAGACAAATCTAGTGATGCGCATATTGGTATACATGACTACCAGCTACAAAGCAGCAGTGGACCAGCTTGCAGGAAACAGCAAGAGAGGATGACACACTCAACAACTTTATCAGGGAGGAGCGCAATGAGGTGTGAGGGAATAGAAGGTTTTGCTAAAGTGAGAGACGCCACCACCATGGAGAAGTACGGGGAAGGTGGTAAGACGTATAACCGGGAAGGCGGGGGGCAAGGAAGATGATACACTAAGTTTTGTCTCCCTGAAGGAGGATGACATCTGGATGAAAGCGTTCAATGTACAATGTGAGTTCAACAAGCTTTTGGCAATGGCAGGCCATTAATGTTAAGTTGAAAAATGCCCAGACTATGAAGAGGAACACTAGGGGGAGAATTAGAGCAAGATATACAACAATAAGCATCAGTGTAAAGGCACTATAGCTAGCTAACCCCGAAATGATTTGAGGTGTACCCAGCCAAGGCAAAATCTCACCGCACTGGAACGCTAGCATGTTGAACCGATAATCCACAATGACAACAGAGATATCGCGGAGTCTTGCGCGGCCCTGGGTTCCTCTCGCAATGCCAGCTCGTAGTAGAATACGATGGAGTGCGGCAGCCAGCCATTCCTGCACTCCCAACACAGAAAACCCTCGTGGAGTTGTTGATGCCCGTTCTGATAAGTCTCCCTGATCTTGGTAGTCGACTTCACAGATCCACCACGCGTAGGTTGAGCATCCCGGATCCTGTTTTTTGTTGGTGCCAAACTTTTCATATTAACGTATGTGAAGTTTCATTTCAATCTGTCAATTCGTTCTTTGTATACAAGCCATTTAGTGTCGCTGTGTCACAGTTAAATGAAAAAATTGAATATCGTGCAGTGATAAAATTTATTTCTGGAAGGTGTAGCACCAAAAGAAATTCACGAACGAATGTTAAAGTGCGTATAATGATTTGTTCACCTACAATTAGAACAGTAGAAAGATGGTTTGTTGAATTTAAACGTGGTCGTACAAGCCTTGAAGACGATCCACGTGAAAGACGTCCAAAAGCGCATCAACACCACAAATCCGGAAATGGGCCAAGAAGGTTATTTCATCAGTTTTTTGGGATGCGAAAGGAATTTTGTTTGTGGATTTACTTGCAAACTGGTAAAACAATTGATTCTTGAATATTATTGCAACCTTTTGGATCAGTTGAAGTGGAAAATTTGTGAAAAAAGACCCGGTTGCAGAAGAAAAATCCTTTTTCCATCAGGACAATGCACCGTGTCACAAGAGCATTTTGACAATGTGGCTAAAATCCGTGAATTAAAGTTCGAATTGTTGAGCATCCACCGTATTCACCAGATTTCGCCCCCAGCGACTTCCATTTGTTTCCAGAACTCAAAAAAATTTATGCGTGGCAAGCTGTTTTTATCAAATGAAGAGGTCATAACGGCTGTTGCCAAGCGCTGTTTTTGCATACCTTCTGATTCTCACTTCAGGGATGGGATCCACAGATTGGAGGATCGTTGGGAGCAAGCAGGTGTTAATTTTAGGGATATTATACTGAATAATAAAGTGTATTTTGAACCATAAAATAGTGTTTTTTTTTTATCGAACGCCAAAACCCTTTCTTGAACACCCTGGTACAACGTCATCTTCTCGTTACTTCTTTTCGGCAGTTGGACGGGTCAGCTTCGTTCTTGCAATCCACTTATTCCTGGGATCGGACTTTGCAGCAACCGAATATCCCGGCCCTAGGACACTTACTTTTTGCGATGATCTCTCCTGCCCAACGTGACGCGCCGTTCGTACGTTCCACGCCCGATCTCGCATCTTCGGTGCTACCCGTGTTCTATTCTCTGGGCCAATAGCATTCTTCTCACCTGAACACCCTGTTACCCCAGTGCTGGCGCATCGGCTGCCCCCAGATGCGGTAGCCTAATCGCGTGTGTCCTGGGAAACTCTCCATGGTTCTGTTAGAGGTTTTTCTGCTCGAGGGCTGCAAGGACTAACCCTCCTTTCTTATCTGAGCTTGGGACCGGCAACGGCGGAGTTCACAATCTGCAGTGTCTAGTATGCAGTTGCAAAAGTTTCTCAATCGGTGGTGAGGTGTCATAGCAAATCTATTCCGAAAGCGAAAATTTTGGGTATGGATCTTAGCAAATCCGTCTCAAAATTTTCTGAAATTAGTGTAGAGGAACGTAGAAGTTTGCGAATTTTTTCAATAATGAAGTTAGGGCGTCGCAGCTTTGCCACCATCGTAGGGTGAACGTTCCGCCCGCTTGACCCGCTTCTGCAAATATATTTTCGTTAATAAAATTTTCAGGTACTATTTTTTCGGTCAAGTTAGGATGTATGTGAAAATACTAAAAGATACTCCTTTTCAAAGAAAAGTTGAGAGAGAGACAAAATCGCATATTTTTGCTAGCGCTGTTTCTGCTTGCTTAAGTTGATTTTTTGCAATGTGTACATTGCACTGACATACGTTGGTTAATTGAAGTTCTGTACATCTTTACCAAATTCGTTGTATTTGTCGAAAGTTGTCAGCTAAAAGTCCTGTACTGGATGTAAGCGTTGTACCTTTTTCTACTTCCAAATCGATCTAATTGTATGCTGCTGTTGAGACTTCCTTATTCTATAACCTTTTTATGGCTAGCTTTCGGTTGGCTCTTTAAACCTTCTTCAGACCATCTATAATATTGCAGTACATATTAGTGACACACAGATAGTTATCCGAAACCAACCTAGGGACCCGGCGACACACAAAGTAGTTGCACGGAGGGCTGGAAATAGGGTCTAAACGTGCAACTCTTGGAACGAGCTGGATTAGTTTATTTATACCATGCTGTGATTGTTCTTTCCGCTTTCCTTATGGCGAGCTTTTTCACTTCACGAAGTCCTTCACATCCAAAATGTTTCACATCACCGGAGTAATCTGCTTTCTTCCATCTAGGCGCCGCCAACAGCTTATTTCAATTATTCTATCAATGGGGGACGGTTCTAAGCTTGCAGCCAATGTTCTCATAGGCTTTGTTAAGGCATGGTTTCTCTAATCACTTTGTGCTGCTTATAATAATTCTGGAGTATGTTACTCTCCAGTCTATAATGCTGTGATTGTTCTTTTCCGTTTTCCTTAAGTGAGCTATTATTTTAGTCATTCAGATTGCAATTTCAATTGTTCAAAGTTTATTTTCAAACTTTTCTCATCCTGTGCCTGTTATATTAGGTATAAGACAGGTTATTGTACAGATACGTGATTTCAAAGTTCTTGGCTGGACATAATGTGGACATCCACCAATTTTTCTCATTATCTCGCGACACGATCTTCTTAGAGTATAGGTTTTCGGTAGCTTAAGGATATGTATTATGTAGGCTGACCTCAGATAATCATCCCCTTATGACCGATTGCCGAACGCGTTCAGGGTGCTCTGTGGACTTGGCTAGTGCCATTTTTCCCTCCCGTTGCATCGGCGCTTTCATCGGCAGCGCAGCCTCACTGCTCTGTACATACACGCATAATTGAGTGTACTTTGTTTACAGCATTGGGACACAGGCTGTGAGAAGACTTAAGTCCTTTCACAGTTTGCCGGACGACTCCGTCCGGGACACGCGTTATACGATAGGCTTGCGACATCGTTGAGTTCCGGGGCCGGATTCATCAACGCGGCGGTGCTCGGTAGAGGCAAAGGCGTGAAGCGAAAACTTAAAATCACTAACCGACAGCGCCCTTGGCCTAGCCAGCCAATAGGCTGTGGCAGCTGCGACACTGCCCCGGTAGGAGGCCTTTCGCCTTTTCCTCCGATGCCGTAGTGGATATATTCGGTGCGCGGAGTACTGGGGGCAGATTTAGTTGTCTGAGCGTTTCTTTTCGGTCTGGATTACTTCCGCTTGTTCCCCCGCTATGGATACAAGGATAGCCACCTCGTACACAGAAACCGCATACTGCGTGACCGGTTTGCACTGCTGGCCACTCAACAAGTGGTGTTCACCCTATCACCGCGATGAGGTGGTGCATGGAAGGGATTTTCAAAATAACGATCAATAATGAACGAAAAATACTTGATTAGGAACTTCGCCGTAATAACGTCGGCATGTATCCTACTGATACCTTGCGTTCCGTATTGCAGGTTGGCGCAAAACTCGGTGCCATAAGCTATAATATATAAGCCATACGCTCAGACAACTTTAAATCTGCCCCCCAGTACTCCGCGCACTGAATATGGAGCACTGAATACACTACGGCATCGGAGGAAGCTCTCTATCATTGAGGGCCATCTGATCTCGGGAGCAATAGGACGTCATTGGACAAGGAAGTTTAGAAAGCCCCCACCCCCACGACGCGTCAACACTGCCTTTACATATGTAATTACAACTGCCGCACAAGATCAGCTTGATCCTTCGAACACTCTTTCTTAGAAGCCGTCAGGTCAAGTACGATGTTATCGCTGGCAGGAGACGAAAGGCAGGACGGAAACAGAAAGACGGATCACAACGAGCTCATCGTCATCGGAGTCAAGGTGGACAATAAGAACATCATCGGCGCTGGATTCCTCATTGAATTCAACGGTGCACCACTTGGTAGATTCTCATAAAATCATTAGTCCGCGTCTCGGCGTTCTTCTGCGTTTTAGAACCCCAACCTTGAGCTCAGCGCAAGAAAAACGTTAAGAGTTATATGGGCTTCTGGAAAAGGCTGTACATGAGGAGAGAAGCTACTATATGTTAAAGTTGTTGGTGACTTCGATGCTATCGTCGGTACGAAGAACAACAACGACGGCGATTGGAGATAGAGGACTGCATGGAGCTACTTTTCGAAACAAAATGAGAATGGAGAACGACTGGCTAGAATCTTCCTGTCGGCATGCCGCCTCTTTCACGGAAAACCCATGTTCGGAAAGCCATCAAATCGACGATGGACTTGGGGAAAGCCCGGAATGGGCTGTGACAAGGTCGGAAAAAGAGATCACCATCTGATTAACAGACGCTGGAGCTTGCTTTGGTTTGTCAGTGCTGCCTTCATCTCGGCATCGGCTCGGATCATCGGCTTTAACGTGGGAAGATATTGCTCAAGGAAGAAGATTTCCAAACGTGATACTCATAGGCCGGCACCCGTTCGGTTCCTCGTCTTTGAGGCTGAGGCATTGGAATCCGCTATGAAGACCTTTCGCATAGAATCTTCATGAAGATCCAAACGGCGGACTACGAAAATTCAGCCAAGGGTCTGGACTTCGAGTGTGCGGGAAGTTTTACGTCAAGCCGAACGGCAATCCAATCCAAGGCTCAGCACAGATTTCGCGGGGCGCTCTTGGAAAAGAGAAGAGCTGTTAAAACAGTATTCCAATGCCACCCATCCGGAGAGAAGGTTACCACCAACAAGTCATGCCGAATCGCTCTTAGGAGTCGTTGCGAGCGTGCAGAAGAACGACGTTACTGGAAGCGGCGGAAAAACTGATCAGTATAAAGCGCTGCAAGCGCGATCTCAGTGATTAGAAAGCTATCATATGTGCCCTCAAGGACAGAATGGGGAGTAGTGGTGATATCTCGGAGGATTATGGAAGACACACTCCAAGAGTTCTACACGGATCTCTTTCGCTCATCCACACCTGTCTCAAGATGTCCAACGCCACCATAGAGACCTTCCTGCTATATGGGAGTGGGAAGCTGTTGTAGCCATCGGAAGCATGGAGAAGGGCACTGCCCCCCGGTCCAAAAACATTTCGGTGGGACCTTCTTCGCGCAGAGGTAGCGCTTTCCAGTCTCTTTCTTGCCAGGCTTTTTCAGTCACTACTCACGTCTTGGGAAGAATCCGGATTCATGGAGAAAATCGAAGTCGTTGCTGCTGTTCAAGAAAGGCGCACAGGGAGGATATTGCTGATCACCGACCCATCAGTCTTCTCTCTGTTGTGTACAAGACCTTCACTAAGCATTCTCCTCAACCGTCTGGAAACGAATCTTGGACGACTATCAATCACTGGAGCAGGCTGCTTTTCGCAAAAACTTCTACTGCATGGAACATATCTAGGCTGTCACTTGGCCTGACAACAAAACTCCTGACAACAAAACTATCTTCCAATGTCGCGCAAACAACACACCGTGCTCTGGAGAGGTTTCTTCTGAAAACGGGTCAACGACGGCACTGGCAACAACGCATGCGAAGGACAGAACGATGAGACAGAAGTCGCGTTTGGATCCGCTACAGTACATGGCGTGATCGAAGCATTGCTGGGTCGGCCATTTACCGCGTGAAGAACCGATGATAGGTGGAGTCTCTGACACAGAATGACTCCCCAGACACAAAAAGAGGCTGCTGGGACGATCTTTATCAAGATGGTCTGATTTGATCTTCGAAACTTTCAGTTGGAGTGCTGATGCAATTGGCCAGAAATCGCCCAGAATGGAAGAGTTGTGGTTCACACTGGGAAGATCGCCAGCTGAATGGATCATCTAAGCATGGAAGCAAGTATTTTAGATGAAATCGATGAAGAATGCGAGAATCGAATTTTCGTAAAACACGATTGATAATTTTGATGTTTTTTGAATTTAATGCCTTATTAAGGCATGTAGAGTATGATCACGTTGTCATATGGGGCTGAGTTGAACGCAGCAAACAGGCAGGACTGAACCCAGATTGCATGTCACGAACATTACACTACGATCACCTGCTCTGTACCAGTTACCACACATGAATCGTAATAACAGGCAATCACCCGATGATGGGTATGATTTGCAGCATCAAATCGGTATTAAACTCAGTTAGCTGAGGTTTCGACAGAACTTTGATGTTTTGAATATTTACGCCTTATTAAGGCATGGCATATGATCACAAGTTATCACAAGGTGTTGAGTTGAACGCAAACTCAGATGTCAGGCAGGACTCGAACCTGCATTGCACGCTTTCCGGGCGAAAGTGTTACCATTACACTAATGACACCCCGTTCTGCATCACTCAGCTATTCACATGAACTGTGTGGGCACAACAGCAATCACCCGATGATGGGTATGATCTGGTAAGCACAAATCGGCATTAAACCCAGTTAAGCTGAGGCCTGACAGAATTTGATGTTTTTTGAACATTTAATGCCTTATTAAGGCATGGCATATGATCACAAGTTATCACAAGGTAGCTGAGTTGAACGCAAAAAAAAAAAACCCAGATGTCATTCTGTCTCCAAAAGGCCTCAGCTTAACTGGGTTTAATGCCGATTTGTGCTTACCAGATCATACCCGTCATCGTGGGTGATTGCTGTTGTGCCCACACAGTTCATGCGTGAATAGCTGGAGTGATGCCGAACGCGGGTGTCGGTAGTGTAATGGTAACACCCTCGCCCGGAAAGCGTGCAATGCAGGTTCCAGCCCTGCCTGACATCTGGAGTTTTGCGTTCAACCTGAAGTACCTTTGTGATAACTTCAGATCATATACCATGCGCCTTAATAAGGCATTAAATATTCAAAAAACATCAAAATTCTGTCTCCAAAAGGCCTCAGTTTAACTGGATTTAATGCCACGATCTGTGCTTACTAGATCATACTCGTCATCGGGTGATTGCTGTTGTGCCCACACAGTTCATGTGAATAGCTGAGTGGATGCAGAACGGGGTGTCGGTAGTGTAATGGTAACACTCGCCCGGAAAGCGTGCAATGCAGGTTCGAGTCCTGCCTGACATCTGAGTTTTGCGTTCAACTCAGCTACCTTGTGATAACTTGTGATCATATACCATGAATATTCAAAAAACATCAAAATTCTTGGTCTCCAAAAGGCCTCAGCTTAATCCGGGCTTAATGCCGATTTGTGCTTACTTGTGATCATACCCGTCATCGGGTGATTGCTGTTGTGCCCACACAGTTCATGTGTGAATAGCTGAGTGATGCAGAACGGGGTGTCGGTAGTGTAGTGGTAACACTCTCGCCCGGAAAGCGTGCAATGCAGGCCTGAGTCCTGCCCGACATCTGGGTTTTGTGTTCAACTCAGCTACCTTGTGATAACTTGTGATCATATACCATGCCTTAATAAGGCATTAAATATTCAAAAAACATCAAAATTCTGTCTCCAAAAGGCCTCAGCTTAACTGGGCTTAATGCCGATTTCTGCTTACCAGATCATACCCGTCATCGGGTGATTACAGCAGTGCTCACACAGTTCATGTGTGAATAGCTGAGTGATGCAGAACGGGGTGTCGGTAGTGTAATGGTAAATACTCTCGCCCGGAAAGCGTGCAATGCAGGTTCGAGTCCTGCCTGACATCTGAGCTTTGCGTTCAACTCAGCTACCTTGTGATAGATTGATAGTTGTCGAAAAAAAAACAATTGATTAAGGACTTAGCCATTATACATAACTTTGGAGCTTCGAGGCCTAAACCTCTCAAATGAGGGGACAGAAAAGACTGAAGCTACAAAATTACAATATCAGTTAAAGATTACGCTCTGGCGAAAATTTTCGCAAACGCTATCATCTAGTTCTTAAGGTGGCTCAGATATTCTGTCAAGTATGGCAGGTGGTTTGGTGGTTTACCTCAAAGTAAATAGAAGCACTTAAAGATATTAATAGTACTGAAGATTACCACTGAATCATAGCATATATTTCGCAAACAAGCAGGCTTTTGGACCAAGTGGAAGGCAGCGTTAGATAGAGAAGAATTTGTTTCTCGAGAGCGAGGAAAGAAAGGGGGGGGGCAAGGAGGAAACATGAGAGAAAGAAAAGGACTGGGAGAAGAGGGAAATAAGAAAGAGAGCAAATTAGAGGAGGAGAAACGAGTAAAGAAACGAAGAGAAACCATTATGAAGCTACGCTGATTCGCCCGAAGAGCCAGCGCAGTGCCAGTTGGGGACCGAAGATCGCTCCGAGCGATACTGCTGTGGCCCGGAGACCGGAGTAGATGGCTAATTTTCGCTCGGAGCGGAGAGGCAGCGCCGCTCGAGTAGCTCTCCGGTACCGCTTGGAGCTATGGTTTGCCTGAGATGTCGTCCTTGGTCGTATCAGGTGGATTTTCATCATTCCAGGTGGTTTTTATCAGTTAGGCCCCCGGCCATAGTTGGTGCTATTTGCATCTGCAGCCCAGATCTTTCGCACCCCCAACACCCCTGCACCCCCAACACTTCCCTGCACCCCCAACACCCCCAACACCACCCCGGTCGATACGTGTATGTTTAAATGATGGAGAGGAGGTTGAGAAAATCACTCGATGCATCCAACTAGATATGACGATGATTACGTGGCCAACAGGATTGCACCTGTTCAGAGAAATAGTGAAGGCGAGTATGGTGAAGTCACGGAGGTAGCAGTAAGGTTAGCTTTCTAGTGATACGCAATGTTTTATCTTCGACCCGCCCACCCGGTGATTTTTCTCTCATCTACTGTATTGCATGGATATCGACTGCGTCGGATACATTGAGTGATTTTCTCAACCTCACTCCATCATTTTAAACATACGTGTCGACCGTGGGGGTGCGGGGGCAGGGAGCGGGGGATATACCGAGAGATTTTTTCTCAGCTTCACCTCACCGTGTTGTTCATACGTATCGACCGGGTGGGCGTTGGGGGTGTTGGGGGGTGCGGGGGGATACACCGAGTGATTTTTGCATCCCATTTCCAATGCACTCTGTGTGTATCGACTGGGCTGGAGGCGTCGGCTCATCCAACTATGACCGGGGCCTTAGGGTCAAACATCATATCATAAAGTTAAAGCGGTCGTTCTAGTCCCACCCTATCGACCTGGTGGGGACTAGGGACGGCCATTTTCGGTCGACTATGACGGGGTTTAAAGCAGCACAGCGTTATCAGCAGCGATGGGCCGAGAGGATAACGAAGTGGAGTACGAGGCAACGAGAATGGAGCGGTATCACGGGTGCGAATCCAGCTATGCGATTATCTAACTGTCTTGCTTCGCTTACGAGAGGTTTGCGATTTGGCATAATAATATTTCGAAACTCGTTAAAAGAAGTGCAATACTTGGTGCAATTGATTTGTCATGAGATTTAAAGGCAGTGGTCGCGATCAAATATGCTTTGTCTTCTTTTCCTGGCCGAACCACTCTTCTGGTTTTAGAAGTAGTAGGACCTATGAGAAAAGATTGCAGAAAAAACCGCTGTTTCCGGGCCAAATTTCAAGCCTGAACTCTCTTTCTTTGTCTTTTTGATGGTAGACAAGCCCACTCCATATCATCATCGGCATTAATGATCTATAGTTTCAAGAACACCAGCTGGCTTGACATTGAATTTCAATATGTTTATGTACTCATGTAGTCCGAAAACATTGACGGGGAGTGCTTTGGCTTCCTTTCTCAGAGCAAACTCAAATGTTGACAGCAGGTTTCTGAGGTGTCATCACAGAGCACAACAGCTGAGGACACGAAAAAGCGTGATTTCGGCGCGAGAGAACCTGGTGTATCACGCCGAAAGGTCCAGGTGTAGAACCCCCTAGCGCCGGATTTCGAGACGGCGGCATGACTTAAATGAAGCCTCGAAAGGTTCAGCTGTCGACCTATCGCCGGAATTATTGATTTTGCTGTAGACATCCTATCGCTGGATTTTTAATGAGTGTGGCCACCTTCTCTAATTTTGGAGCGAGTTAAACGAGCTGAAACCATCGCAGGATCTAGAAACTATTGCTATATTTTTACTTAACCTCGCTGTAATTGTAGCTGTCCCCATACTCAACTGCCCTTAGACATGGGCATTTCGGTTTTTTTTTCTGCCGTAATTACCAGGTTGTCCAATAATTCTTGTCCGGAAGATCATGCTCTTGCTGCTTGTGTGACACACCAAGGGCATGCTGTACTTCGAGCTGCTCGCGCAAGGCAGGACGGTCACCGCCTCCATCTACACCGATCCAGCTCGAGAAACTAGCCGCCGCCATCCGAGAGAAACCGTCCCCGACGGGCCTCCAGTCCACCTGCCGCACGACAAAGCGCGCCCACATGTGGCGAAGGAGACCCAGCAGAAAGTTGGAAGATGCTCGGCTGAGAGACGGTTGCCCATCCGCCGTATTCCCCGGACCTCGCCCCTCCGACTACCACTCTGTTCCGCCCGCTGAAGCAACTATTTGACCGGAAGAAAATTTACCAACATACGACAACCTCAAATCCGACATCGCGGACTTCTTCTCGAGTCGCAGCCCCCGGAGTTCTGGGCGAAGGGTATCGGCGACGTGCCCAATCGATGGGCCACTGTTGTGGATAGCTGTCGTGATTATATTGTTGATTAGACTTGTTTTTCGATGAAGTTGAAAAAAAATTAAAAATTTTTGAAATTTTCCGGACAAGAATTATTGGACAACCTGGTCACTATCGAGGTGCAACTTCTTACCGACCCAATATGGAGAAATAGTAATTGATTTTTCTTTCGAACCACTCCGACTTTAACGGGTTTTTTCGAAACTCTAAGCCAGAAATATGCAGCAACGATACAAAAACCAAGAGAAATTAGGCAAAACATTTATTTATAGAACCTTTGACTATGTAAGAGGCAGGATTATGGGTACAAAAACGGGTTAATAAAATTCTCTCCAATGCGCGAAAATCGCAGTTCCCGGGACTTTTTCGAAACGGAAACTCCTGCATGGCTTCATTAACTGAGAATTTTTCCTCACGAAACACCCTCAAATTTGCGGTGGTAGGTATTATTCTTAGTGTCTTTTTCTGGTTATAACTATTTTCCTGATTGTGGTTAATTTTTTTCAGAAACCCTTTGAAAAGTGTTAAAAATTCCAATCTCTGGAAAATGGTTGATAATTGGCAAAATGATTAGGTGTAGGCAGTAAGATAAATCGTTGTGTATTATTATCAAATTTGAGGTTGACTGGCTCGAAGACGTTGGATGATGGAAATATAATGGGAATCGTACCTTCTAAACATTTCAAGAAAATGCGAAACTCACTAATTTGGAGAAAAAGTTCCGCGAACTCGATTTTGTACAAGGATCCAGCCTCACAAAGTTCAAATGTTCTTTGGATCTTGAACAGCGTCGATAGATTTAAAGGAGAGAACGAGGTGTATCCAACATTTTCCGGTCCCTTGAACCGTCCCTGATACTTCAATGTAAAATACAAAAAGTAGGAATTTCGGGTAACGCTATTAGATAGAGAGGAAGTGTTGCGCCTTCTCGAAAAAGTATACCATATTCGATAAAAAGATATGCATAGAGCTGTAAAACAGTGAAAATCTCGTGGTTTCAGAGCGGGCAGGTGCGGAGCGGAGGTTAGAGACGGCGAAAGAGCAGCGTTTTTCTATAGTGTCTATCCATATTACTCATTCATCTGAGGTGTTTTAAAAACGCGATATTTGAATTATTCCTTCATTCAAAACCCTAGCGACGATTGTCCATGCCTATTGTGTAATCACACAATCAAAACTAGATCTAATGAGTAATAATGAGTAATGAGGAGAATTTCTCGATTGTGGTCTTCATAAAAGTCTCCCATTGATTTGAAAGCCTGGTGTGAGTTCTTTATAATTTCTTAAATAAACAAGTAGGTTCAAAATAGATCACATACTAGATTCACATGTTTTTACGTGTGAACATTGGTACAAAAAATTGAAGCAAGTAATCGATTTCGAAGTCCAAATGGTGTTCAAGCGATATAATTTGTACGAATGAACAAAAAAAAACGTTTTTGATGGGTAATTAAGATGTAAGCCGAAACGGACACTTGGTCTAAAAACGAAAGCAAAGAATTTTTTCGATTCACCCGGATTAATGGATTACACGAGAGGCGAAAAAACGTGAAACCTCCAATAAAGCAAGAGAGAAACCAAAACAGTAAAAAATCACGACGAAATCGAATATTCAAAAAAGGATGCTTCAAGACTCCAAATATACCCGGTGTTCAGAAAAAATACGCATAATCAAATCTCAAGAGTCGATAAAATAGTTGAATACTACAAAATCTCTAGAACATTATTCGAGTAATAATTCCATTCAATACAAGGCTTTATTTGCGCGCAATCGCACAAAAACAGGTAGTGCTTCGCGAAAGACAAAAAACAAAAGCAGGTTCTTTCAATTCAGCAACCAACTGAGATATTTTGTTGAGCATCATTCGGAGATTTGGACGATCAATCGTCACAGGCGGTAAGATGTATTTGCTCTTGTCAACCTGCTGTGAACCTGTTATCGACAGGTCGATAGCAGGTCGATAACAGGTCCATGCTATTCTCCCGAAAGAACCTGGATATCGCTGGTTGCTCGAGAAAAAGGTGGTTCAACCCCGCTGTCGACATTTGAGTTTGCCCGAGTGGTTCCTACGCGTGCTGGTGTGAAGCAGAGGTCAGAGACAGTGAGAGAGCGGAGGGCAGACGGAGGCTGAGGTATCGCGCGTACTGCTGGCGCATACTTGAATGATGTGAATTGATGACGTTTCATAGAGGGTAAGGGCTAGTATACAGCAATAGCCTTATCACTGTAATCTTTAACGGTACCAGGCTTGCACTGAGGTCAGAAACCTTCGTGCAAAAAAACTAACCAAAAGTCGAATAATCATTATCAGCAAAAAAATCTTATTTAAGGAAAAAAGAAAGCGGGAGGGACCGAAAAATCGGAATCTAGCGCGGCCATGTTGGAGGGGGTCGCCAATTTCGGCATCGCTGGAGTGGGGATCAAACCATGATCACAGTTTTTCCAACGGGTTGCTTGACTCTGGTTGCAAATCCTCGTGGCTTAAAGATAATCGAGCCGGGACGAAGGCATGTGGATCGAATCCACACCGCGGGTGTGGCTAAGGAGCAGTTCGGCTGGTACAATAATGACGCGCGCGAAGGTTAAACGCTGTGCGCGCTCATCGTCCTTGGGGCGCGTTAACCGAGGGCACTCCAAAAAGTTGTTGTTGTTCCATTTTAGTCGTTCCTCTTTATCGCTTTTTGCATTTTGTTCATGCAGGTTGGATGTGAGACGTAGGGGTCGGCGTCGGAATCAATATCATCATCTCCCATTCCGCTCCAAGAAGCTAACAAAAAGAACTCTAAAAAACTTGTATAAAAAAAAAACGAATTCCATTGAAACGATAGTTTGTGAGAAGCATTGCGTCTGAAAAAGCACAGTATAAACAGAAAAAAAACATGAATAAAACGCAAAAAAATGATAAAGGGGGACAGCTACAATGGCACAAAGACTACTTTTTTCGAAGATCCTCGGTTAACGCGCCCCAAGGACGATGAGCGCGCACAGCGTTTTTCCGTCGCGCGTCGCGTGTGCTAGCCAAACTGCTCGTTAGCCACACCCGCGGTGTAGATTCGATCCACATGCCCGGGACGAAGATTAATCGTGCCAGGAGCTCGTGCTCCCAGCACGATTATGTTCACTTTGGTGTGTTGCAACAGCGGGTTGTCCGCTACTGCGGATCAGGGTAAGCGGTAATTTTTAAAAGTTTTCAGAAAACAGAAAATCGAGTTTGACAGAAAACAGAATCAGAAAACAGAGAATTTCGCACCACCTGCTGCGGACCGGAATTTCGCTCCGGTATAGACATTAGCTCCACCAAATGTCTGCTTTTCTCATGTTCATCATGGGGGCAAAAGTATTCCATGTACCATAACTGTGGATCTTGAAATATTCCCCACAGACCCGGCTCGTTTTTGCATCAAGGAAAGTCGGAACCCAAAATAAGTTTGAACAGGTTTGGGAATGTGAAGGAAGTGAAGGCTTCTCTTAACACTAGACCTCAAAATTTGCATGGTTTCCTCAGTCATATTTCTTTTCATGATTTCTTACGATTCGTTACGATTTCGGACCGAAATTTCGTAAATCGTAAATCGTTAAAAAATGCCAAAAACGCACGTGTTTCGTAAATCAAAATTCGTAAATACGCACAGCCCCGATGTGCGCAGAGCAAACCGCAAAACCACCGCGGGTGATACCCCTCTCCCATCTCCGCGCTCGCAATCCTTCTGATTGGACCATCCCAGTTGGGAATCGAACTTTTCTCTGAATCTTCGAAGGTTTGTGCACTCCACACAAGAGTTCCACCCGCCCGGAGGTCTCGATGCGAACCTAGTTGGAGGTCTCTTATCCGTCAAAATGTAGACGTCTGCCGGTATTCGCCATTTGATAGTGCTATCAGATATTGTTCTCAAAGAATCTCCATCGAAATGCGTCGATTTTCGATATTGTATCATTCAATCTTCCCTCATAACCTGAGTCACCCTCCAACTAGGTTTGTACTCAAGTGTCGTGAAGCGTTGTGATTAGTGAGCCGTTATCGAGAGTCCAAAACGTCCCCTGAATCATGCCTGGCACACGCCAGTAATTTTGCCCACTCCGAGGTTGGAATCGATTAAAAGTTAGGAAACTTTCTAGATCCTCACCGCAATTTCCTCCACTACAAAAATTTCCTATCAGCTCAAACTCGCCTATTGCGTCATTTTTGTAGCATTCCTGACTTTTTGTTCGCTAATTGCGCGATCACGATTAGGGTGAAACTTAACGCAAGCAAGGAAGTCCAGTGTTTTTTAATTTCCACCTTAATTTGTCCACATCTTTCGTGATCGTTATGCCATAATAGAATTGTGAGGCGATCTGTGTCACAATTTCTATAGCGAAGAGCGAAAGTCAAAACGACACTTTCGAGACAAATCAATCGGATAAGGAGTGCAGTAATTATTTTCTAAAAAATTAGTGGAAAAATACTTCTTTTGAAATTTTTGGCTGCAAAATTTTTTTTCAGAAACTGGGGGGGACGTAAAAATTTAAGAAATTTTCAAACTTTTTATCTTCAAGGAGTGGGAGACTTAGCTTCTTCTGAGGTCCAGGACAACGGTCTGTTTGAACCTGGGCTACGGCGTCGTTGGGTTATCGCAGTGCGACATCGGATGATCAGAACGTCGCGTTGCGGCGATCAAATTCGGTGCGAAATTTCACCCTTCATAATGGGGTGATCGATATCATCAATCGCGCTACGACAGGACTGTGGCCGTATTCATGAAACCACGGGAGCCTCCCGGGAAGGGTTTCAAAACCAGCCGATGTAAGCGACGGGCGGACTTTGGACCCTCCTGGGAGGCTCCCGTAGTTTCGTGAATACGGCCACTGGTGCGTGCCGCGCGGAGCGTCGGATAGCATTGCCAGCAGGGATGAGCGGAGTTAAAATTCTGAATTTCGGAAATCGAAACAGATTCTTGGTTTACACTCTGCACCAGGAGAACTCTCGGAGGTGTGGCTGCCGTTTGAAAGCTACGCGTGTGTGCTGAATTGCGAGTGTAGGGAACAAGAACAAGCCACAAAAAAAAAACGGCGGACGGGAGAGTACAAGCGGCCGATTTAGATTCGCAGCCATCAAAAAACTGGGTTAGCTGAGCAAGGAACGGACCCAAATGGGACAGCAAACTAACGACCGGCTGACAACTGCCCAATAACCTGGAGGAATCAAGCAGAAAAGGAGGCAGGCGATAAGGATACAACAGTAGAGACCGAACCACGTTGGATATATAAGGACATGAATTCTCCACGACAGCATTACGATGCCGCCCTGATCTCTCTTCGACTCTACGGAGTGTGGTTTATAAATCTGCCTTTTTTCTCTTGCCCATCCCTCCCACTTCTACGTTCTCTCTCCTACAGTACCGCGCATATTTTCTGCAAAAACGGCGTTTTGCGGCGTTTTTTGCGCGCACAAAGCGCCGCTTTGTCATAACTCGCTTCAGAGTGGTCCAAAATCAAATTTGAAGATATTTTTGAAATTTTCTCAACGAGGGAATTCTAACGGTATATAGAAGTATGGAGTTTAATAAAAATTGTCAGCCTTTATTCTAGAAAAAAAAACGAATTTGCAGCCCAATTTTTTCAATTTTTTGGATTTTCCCGTGTAAAACATGCCATGACGGATGTGTGGAATAGAAAATAGGAAGGTCTCAAACATATTCTAACTAGGATTATACATTTCATTCTGTGGGGACATTTTTATACGCGCTTTCAGATCCCACAATGACTAGACCTCCATAACCCCAGTTCTTCAGAATTATAACTTTTGTAAAACATGTTTGCTATTGTTATGAAGTATTCAATGAACTCGTCTCTTCACGGAGCATCCGAGCGGTGACGAGCATCCGACTACCGCCGCGAATTAGACAGATGATTTTGGAAAACCTCGAATTTTCAGCTGTTCGTTACCAAATTTTCATCGTTCTCAGCGTTGTTACATTTGTATTCGCCTTTATGAAGTTCGAGCTAAGCAGATCAGGTGGAGTGTGATGACTCTACTTGTATGCGAACTTTTCTAGAGCGAAAGACGCTCCTATCCATTTTTTGTAGCTTTACAGCTTTGATGGCTGCATTTAGTGATTTACCCGTTTTTAAGCTCCCATTTTCAGCCCTCAGCCGAGTGAAGAGCGAGTGTTGCTAGGCCTTTTAGAACGTTGGGTTCCCTCCTAATTACCAAATTCCGTCTCGCATTCTGATTAAACATAGCAGTTTCCTGATACCCAAAAGTACCACCTCGCCAAGGTCTTACCAGCGCCCTTTCCTAATGGCCATGTTCAGAGGACCCTCTCGCCCGTTCCAGACGTCCTCAACCGCAGTCGTCTCATTCGCGTGGGCTCGCCTGAAAACAGTTCTTAAAACGTCCCTCACTCCCCTCAGCGCAACTCCGCAAAAGAGATACGCCCCCCGCAAATACACTCGCCACACATTACACGGAAACACTTCCAAAATCGCTCACTGTAGAGCACCCCAACAACTTCATCGCTTGGAAATCAGCTAGAATACCTCTTGAACAATGCCTTATCCGAATATCAGGTCATTCCGTGCCCATCTCGATAGTCGTCAACTTCGACTTTTCACGGTCCCCGCCCCACTGCCGCAGCTCACCCTCGCCCCGCCAGATGATGGTGGGGCAGGGGCTCTCTACACACCGAGGGAGGATTTGTCCCGCCTTTTGTGGCTCTAATTCCACTCGGGACCACTTCGCCCGCGTGGAGTGGCGTGACGTTTCAAACTGCAAAAACGGGACACCTCCTCCCTTGGCGTGTAGACAGCCCCTATCCCGACGATGGTGGGCCGACGGACAAAAATGGGACTCCTCCACCACCGAAATCGCATCTTAATTATACCACGACACTTTTGAACCCTCACACGGCCTTGATTCACTCAAAATTTTAGTGCCCTTCAACCACCCGTGACACATTTTTCGCGATTTTTCTAGTTTTAGACCCCCACTTTCCGGCCACCCGGCATCCTACGCTCCGCCTGCCTGGGCTTACGCAATGCCTTTTAACCTTCCCATAACTGTGTTTAGTTACCCCTTTCAAGAAATACCCACGGAATTTTCGACCCTCAAATATACCACCACACAAATGTCTCACTAGCGACCATCGCCAAGGGCCATGTTCAGAGGAATCTCTCGCCCGTTCCAGACGTCCTCAGCCGCAGTCGTCTCTCTTTAGTAGGCTCGCCTAAAAACAGTTCTGGAAAAGGCCCTCACTTCCCCTCAGCGCCCATCCGCAAAAGAGATATGCCCCCCGCAAATACACTCCTCGCCACACATTGCACGGAAACACTTCCAAAATCGCTCACTGTAGAGCACCCTAACAACATCACCCTTGGAAATCGGCCAGAATACCTTTTAAAGAACGCCTTATACGAATTTCAGGCCATTTCGCATCCATCTCGAAAGTCGCTATCTTCAATGTCGCTTACCACTTTTGTATTCCGCCTTCAAAAAGTTCTCCTCCGCAGCATGTTGAACATTCAACCTTTTTGGACCACATCCTTGGTGATATTAGATTATTCATAATTTTACTCATTCTCTCGCCCACGTCATCACTGTGATGCCATTTTTGACCAAACTTAACCCAGTTTTCGCAGCACCACTGTGCTCAGAGTCTAGCGAAACCCTCACTTTGGAGTACGGAATCTCCATTAAAAGTGATAACTTCTCAGGAACATCAGTGCTGTATGTAGTCAGCATTGGTTTTCACATAAAGTTCCAATTTCAGTCGTTCAGCTATGCAAAATTTCGCGTTTTGCGCCACCGAACACCCTTTGCGATTTGTTTAGTAGTCAAAAAGCGGTGACCTTCAATATGTGAGCTCTACCAGCCCTTTAGCCAACAGGCAGCGTCCATACGTTGCGGAAGCGAGCGATGAGGCAAAATCGATTGTCATCGAAGTCACACGACTTGCTAGGAGCTCGTGCGCGCTAACGCTCGCTCTCGCGCGCTCACGCCCGCTCTCGTTCGCTAACGCCCAACCTCGCTTGCTCACGCCTTCTTCGAAAGAGATTTAATAAGTTTTATGCTTATAGCTTCATTCATAAAGCACAAAGCTTTGAACCTTGTTCAAAACTAATGCTCTCATATTCCCTAGACCCACTACGGCTGTCACAAACCATGGTTAATTGGCTGCCAGTGAGTCGAGTCGAGTGATTGATCAACAGGTCAAACGTTAACAATCGAATCAACTCGAGGCAGGAAATGACTGTCGGTGTCTCTCATGATATCGTGCACCCATCAGCGTTGGGGATTTCTGAAGAGAGCTGGGGCCGTATGCATTTCGCCCCCGACGGGGAATGGGGGTCTCCGCCACGGGAGAGGGGCACCCGGCGGGGGGTTCGGTAATGCATGTTTCGAGAGCCCCCGGCAAGTGGCGCCATCTCATCTGCGGAGGCTCCTAACGTCCCCTACTCCGGAATGAGGGGGAGATGGAGAATTTCAGCAGTCTTGAGCGTATTTTTTCTATAGGGTGCAGTTTTACGGATAGTATTCTTCATTTTAGAAAAAAAAAGATTTTCTTTTTCATAAATGCAGCTATGTTACAATTTTCCTGCGAAAAAAAACTTTTCTAATTTCTCCAGTTATTTCCCACACACCCACGTTTTTGTTTCAAAAATTGATGTTTTTGAGTTGGTCTTTTCGTTTTTTTTGTTATTTCAACAGAATGGAATGTTTTTTGTAGTCAGAATCCAAAACAAACCGCATTTAAAAATTGTGTTCAGTGGGTTGATCGCGACCTCCGGTGGTTATTCGCATTCGATTCTTCCACCAACAGACGTGACGGCTTTTTCCCAATTAAAAAACAGAACCGAAAATTAATAGTTTTGAACTTCGTTCATCGCTAACTCCATAAAGTATAAAAATGTTGAGAAAAAAAATTTTTGGCAATGAAAATGTACAAGAATACCATGAAAAAGGCGAGATGCATTTTTATATTATCGTGATCTTTCCTTCTCGAATTTCGGTGTTAATTCGAGACATCACGATATGCAGCTCAAAGAACAAAGAAGATGTATAGAAATCTTGAAAAAATAGAGGGCGCGCAAGTGATACCATCACGCCGCAAACGCACACAGCATTTTATTCCACGCCAAGCAAATTCTTCGTAGCCGGGAGTCTCCCGGCGGGGAGAGTGAGGGGGTCCCTCACTATGCATCGCGGGGCTCCCCACGTTCGCGAGGTGGTACATTTGAGGATCGAAAATTCCGTGGCTATTTCTTGAAATGGGGAACTGAACACAGTTAAGGGAGGTAAAAAAGCGTCGCGTAAGCCCAGGCAGGTGGAGCGGGGTAGGATGCCGGGCGGCTGGAAAGTAGGGGTGTAAAAACGAGAAAAATCGCGAAAAATGTGTCATGGATGGTTGAAGGGGACTAAAATTTTGAGTGAATCAAGGCCGTGTGAGGGTTCAAAAGTGTCGTGGTATAACGAAGATGCGATTTCGGTGGTGGAGGAGTCCCATTTTTGTCCGTCGGCCCACCATCGTCTGGCGGGGCGAGGGTGAGCTGCGGCAGTGGGGCGGGGGCCGTGAAAAGTCGAAGTTGACGACTATCGAGATGGGCACGGAATGACCTGATATTCGGATAAGGCATTGTTCAAGAGGTATTCTGGCTGATTTCTAAGCGATGAAGTTGTTGGGGTGCTCTACAGTGAGCGGTTTTGGAAGTGTTTCCGTGCAATGTGTGGCGAGGAGTGTATTCGCGGGTGGCGTATCTCTTTTGTGGAGGGGCGCTGAGGGTGAGTGAGGGCCGTTTCCAGAACTGTCTCTAAGCGAGCCCACGCAAGTGAGACGACTACGGTTGAGGACGTCTGGGACGGGCGAGAGGGTCCTCTGAACATGGCCCTTGGGAAAGGTCGCTGGTAAGACCTTGGCGAGGTGGTACTTTTGGGTATCAGGGAAACTTCTATGTTTAATCAGAATGCGAGACGGAATTTGGTAATCAGAAGGTAGCCCAACGTTTCAAAAGGCCTAGCAATTTGTATTTCTTCACTCGTCTGAGGACTGAAAATGGAAGCTTAAAAATGGGTAAATCACTGAATGCAGATATCAAAGCTGTTATGCTACAGAAAAATATTGATAAGAGCGTTTTTCGCTCTGCAAGGGTTCGCTTGTAAGTAGAGTCATCACACTTCACCTGATTTGCACACCTCGAACTTTATAAAGGTGAATACAAATGTAATAACGCTGAGAACGATGAAAATTTGGTAACGAACAGCTGAAAATTCGAGGTTTTCCAAAATCATCTGTATGAATTTGCGGTGGTAGTCGGATGCTCGTAAGGAGAGGAGTTAATTGAATACTTCATAAACCCTAGCAAACATATTTTACAAAAGTTATAATTCTTTGAAGAATTGGGGCTATGGAGGTCCAGTCATTGTGGGCTCTGTAAGCGCGTATAAAAATGTCCCCACAGAATGAAATGTTTAATCCTAGTCAGAATACATTTGAGAGCTTCCTATTTTCCATTTCACATATCCGTCATGGCATGTTTTACACGGAAAAATCCAAAAAATTGGGCTGAAAAGTCGTTTTTTCTAGAATAAAGGCTGACAGTTTTCATACAAGGTCATACTTCTGTATACCGTTACAATCCCCTCGTTGAGGGAAATGCAAAAATATCTTCAAAATTGATTTTGGACCACTCTGAAGCGAGTTATGACAAAGCGGCGCTTTGTGCGCGCAAAAAACGCCGCAAAACGCCGTTTTTGCAGAAAATATGCGCGGTACTGTATGTATATGTGTGTGATACATAAGCTTCTGCCCATACAAATCTGTATTGTAACCATGCAAGAAAGTTCTTTGTGTAGAAATAAATGAGGCTCAGGATCGGTATTTGTAGATGCCAGGAAACCTAACATGGAGGTCCCGGGTCCAGGGTTCTTTTAAGTAAGCTCTCCAAAAGAGCTAACCCCACTACACCTTCAACAGCCCACACAGGAGAACGTCGCAGATAGTATTCCAGAATAGGACATTTCGAAATTCAGAGTCGCTTTCCCACCTTTTGGGACATGGTAACCAGGGATGTGCATGTCTGCAGTTTGTAATTCGTTAGTCCGGGTGAGTCGTTCAACCGGCCAGAACCCTCGTTAGTCATTAGTCGTTAATCGTTAGTCGTTAGAAATCTAGGCTCTGAAAAAAAAGCACATTTGAGACAGAAAAAGCCCTCATAAATAAAAAAGGAAGAGGGCATGAAGAAACGTATGTTATGTAAACACCCAAAAATATTCATGGTTAGATAACCTTCAGTTTAATCTGCTAACCTTACATATATACATCAGTTAAAAATATGACAGAAAGTACTCGGTAGAGTGTATTTGACGATTTTTGTCCTTCTTTTTCGGTTAGAAAAGAAGCTAATATGGAAAAACCAAGGAAACCTTGAGCTCTTCGTTTTTTTCAGTGCAGAAATTCGCCATTCTGAGCTCTATGATGATGTTTGTATGAGATCTATCCCTAGGTGACAACGCGGAAAAGTGCACAAACTTTGCAATACTTGTTCTTTGCTCAGCGTCGCGAGCCATTCTCAGCGTAGCTTGTTCTCATAATGGGGAAAGGTCGCAAGAAATTAGCACCCAAGCGGAACTTTTACCCACTAAGAAGTCCCAGCACCACTTCATAGAACTCACATATCTCGAAATTATGACTGAAAATCCTAGGACGAAACATTTACAATCCAATCATCGAATACAGTTCCCGTCGGTGCTCAGTTGTTAATGGCCGGCAGGCACCGCTCCACATTATCTACACTCTTCTGACAGAGCCCTCTGTAAAAATTTCCGCTAGAGCCGGTCGGTGTCGGAGCTGGTTGTGTGAGCCTTTCATGAAGTCGTGCGACCGGACATGAAGTTGCATAAGTGTTGCGCCTAAGGGGGTCGTTTACTTGCTCCTGCCGCCGAAGGCGGCTGGCATTGGTCAACGCATTTCTGTAATATTGATCAGGCGGCACCGCACCGTCAATATTACAGAAATGTGTTGCGCCGCGCCGCTCGGCGGTGGGAATATAAACGACCCCTAACCTTCGCAACGTTCGGTTGGGGGGGTCATGATGTGGGGGTTCCAGCTGCGAAATAGTGTCAGTGGAAATAATAAACACTGAAGGCTATGACCATTCTGTACCACCCACCCGCGAACAACCAACAGGGAACTATGTATCACTTCCTTATGCAATTCTTGGGTCCGGGCGTGATGGGAATGACTATTGGATTCTCTGAACGAATTTTGGGATTGCTTACGAAAATATTTTTCATTTCGTTAGTCGTTAGACGTAACACCAAAGCTTACGTTAGTCGTTAAATTCGTTAGTCGTGAAAGGTCGTAATTACGCACATCCCTGATGGTAACCCTCCCTTAGAGTAAAACTTCTGCGGAACCAATTTTTGTAGAGCGCTCAAAGGTCACCCCCTCGCGCTAAGCATACAAACAGTAGGTGACCGGGGAAGTACCCCCACGGGTACTAAGTTCCTGCGAGTAAAAGAGAACCCTGATCAGGTTAAACGCGTACATGGTTCCGCCGGCATGAAAGACCACCCCCATGTCCTATTTCTCGCCGCGATACAACCCCCCTACACCCTTCCAGATTGCACTAAGGTAAGAGACGGCTGCTCCCATTAGGAAAATCTGGGTCCCCGTTTTTTCTTCCCATCTGAGAACCCCTGCACTGCACACAATTTCTTGAATTGCTCTTTCCAAATCAAAAAAAAATTAAATAACAAGAATCTCTTTTAGAAAGACTATGTCTCCGGAGGCGGCATTAAAGGCACAGTCCAAGCTTAGGGACGAAATCTGAGATTTTCACATAACTGTGAAATAGACCCACCCCGTATACCGCATGAAAAGTGCGAGCTCTCAATTCCTCCGGAATAAGCGAGTTATAGGAGGAGTTCCTCACCCTGGGGCGCCCACCTCAGGAAGGCCACTTTGGCACGCCCCTTTACGATCTTTCGAGGCTCAACAGTGGCGAGATGAGCGATGGTTTCCGATCAAAAGCCCGTTCTTCCCTTCATTGTCAGCCTCTCTCTTTATTTAAGTCAGCTCAGCATACAGCACGGTTGCGTGAATGACGGAGATTTACAAGCTCCTCAACGGACAACTTCGTTCACCATGCTTCCCGCAGCTCAATTTTTGAGGGGCCATAGTTCCTGGTTCCCAGGGGGTCCTGTACGATTCCTGAGACATCTTTGGAATCACTGTGAGGCCGTTTTCAAGATAGACAGAAGAACAGAGAACCGATTCTTGCGGTTGGACTCAGTGCCTTTAAGAATCACGGTAGCGCGCGCTACCACTGATTTCGGGCTACTATGCGGAACACCACTCTCTCCTTCTTTTTCATCTTCATTCTCCTTTTTCATCTTAATCTTCTCCTTCTTTCCGTCCATCTACATATCAAACACACTCGCTACTACTCTATGACGACGACACAGAGGACCGCTCCAATTCCGGAATTTAGCATAAGCGCAGTACCCTCCAATCACTGCCCGAATACACCAGGCAAACACACTCTCCAACTACAGTGATTTCTGCAAGAAACGAGCCTGGATCCGCCAGCACCACCAGGAACATGGACGCATTAACCCAGGTCGGAACGCCTTATCAATCCTACTCCAGATACGACATCTCCGTCCCCGAGCAGCAACAATCCGAATATCGGCAAAAACCATTGTCAACCACATGGCCGCAAGAGACCTTCTTCTCGGTGCTCTACAACAGACATTTGCCATTACAACTCCCCGTCCCAACGAACTCCAACGCGTACCGCGACACGCCGTACGCCCTATCATACCTACAGACCTCTTCTCTATATAGATACTAACCAACCACTTTTCGAGTATCCACAAGTTACCCGAACCCGTATAAATATGATCCCTGATCTATCTCGTCAATCTCCGATCTGTAACGATACCGACAGATTCAACCACCCATCTTGGCTGAAACTGTTGAAGCGGATTACTCATCATTTCGACAGATGTTCAACAGCGTATAAATGCGCACAGTACACTCTCACACAGCAAATTTACCTTCTAAGCGCATCTCCACTGAGATCCAACAGGAGCCGCAAGATTGCTACTCGATCGTGCTGGCATCGCAGCCACCCGCACGGAAACAGTAGATTATCAGTAGCAAGGTGAATGACAAGTGCAATCCTCCTGGATTTTTCTCATATCCGACATGAAGTCAACGCATTACGTGCTACATCCTCACTCCAGTCCAAATCGAAGAACGCCCTTCTATTTCTCATACCAGGTTGACAACGGACCCAGTCCCTTCATCCCCACTATATCATGCACCGTACTCACTCACTTTTCAGCCAACATCGATCCAGAAACTCCTACCACCCAGTAGAATCATACACAATGGAGCCCATTTACGATTTACGAAATCACAAAATTCGGTTACGCACAGACCTGGTGGGCAGGATACCAGGAGTTCGAATCCGTTCCAAATCTGCATTTTTGCAACACGGAAGGTTTCATATTTGGATCAAGAATTATATCCCAAATGTTATTTACATCCTTTCGCTACGCGATAATGCCATATCGACAGTGAGAATTGACTCCGGGCGCAAGGGATTCAAGGATTTGCTTCCCATCAAGGGTTTTCCATTGTTTTAGAGAACTTACATGATTCCCGGAGACTGGCTTACATCTCATATTCTGAACGAGTTACTAGTACCAATTGTAACTGTTTTGCTTCTGGCTATAAAAGGGTTATGATTTGGCATTGAAGAAATCACGAGACTCTCGTTAAAAGAAGTGAAATACTTCTTGTGTATGATTTGGGCACATTTGGCACGAGGGGAACAGCCAAAAGTGAGTGAAATGATGGACCATTGATTTGGCTGTGCACTTGATTAATAAAACAGCAAAAATTGAGAGTAGTATTGAAAACCACAATCACACCTGTCTTACTGAGCACCCACATATCTTTGTGTGGACTGCAATTATTTTCAAGTTCATTAAAATATTGTGCTTCTGATACAAATGTGGTTCTATTACTTATCCGCTAGGCTGAATATGTAGACATGAAAGAAATCAGTAATATTCGAAATTATGCGTTTCTGAATTTTTGGTGAACGCCAAAACTTGATTCTCAGCTTTGCAAAGCTACGTGTGTAAATATTAAGCTTGATTGGAGAAAATACGGGGGTGTGATTTGTTCTTTTCAAGTGCTACTCTCAATTTTTGCTGCTTTATTAAATACTAGCGAGACCTTAGCGAAGTTTTTCGCTCACAGAAACTTTTGCATGAGCCAACTACACTGAGACGGATTAGTTTGTTAGAACGGTGGTGACTGACTTCCGCCTACTCCGAAAGTACTCTCCTGAGCAGAGCAAGGGTGCAAGCGTACATTTACAGCAGGCCGTTGGGTATATCAAAAATGTGGGATCATAAAGCAAAACATTATAGGAAGCCAGCGGTAAATCGTCGGTTGCTACCGGCACAAAAATTCCAGAACCCCTTCTGTACTTCCTCCCCTTACGTCGCTACCCACTGCCCTTTCTTCCAATTTGTAAAAGTTCACAAGCGATTATTCTCGCTTTACCGTCTCTTATCATGATAAGGAAAAACGCATTCTCATATTATATGATGTTTCCCTAGTTGACCAACATCATGCCCTTGTTCTCAATGAATGAAATTAGTAGGTGGTTGTTTATGTTTTTGTGGTGCAGATTTTGATAAGCTCAGACTTGCAACATATATAAAACTGGTTTTTGGAAGTTAGGGATTCGAAATGACTGAGCGGTTGCAATGAGTGGCGAACAGAGAAGGTGCGGAAGTGAAGCTGCTGCTTGTATCCTAAAACTGGAAAAAAATGTCGCAGGAGTTCTGCGCCAATCTCCAGAACGCGTCCCTCGCTTCTCAAGATTCATATTTTCCTATCTATTTCCTCTCCACAAAAGGTTAAGATTTAGCATTAAAAATTGAAAAACCTTTTTTCAAATTCTACACTCTTGGTGACGTCCTGTACACTCCCACTGCGGTCCTGCTAACTTTCGATGACCTGCACACTCCCACTCGGGACCTGTGCATTTTCTACGACGCCCTGCACACTCCAACTGGGGACCTGCGCACTCTCTATGACGTCCTGCACACTCCCGTTGGGTTCTTCACATTTTCTATGACGCCCTCCACGCTACCATTTGGGTCCTGCACACTTTCTATGACGTGCTGCACACTTCCGTTGGGGTCCTGCACATTCCTACTTAGGACCTGCGCACTTTCTATGACGTCCTGCACACTCCGATTAGGGTCCTGCACACTTTCTATGACGCCCTGCACACTCCCGCTGAGGTCCTGCACACTTTCTATGACGTCCTGCACACTCCCACTGGGGTCCTGCACATTCCTACTTAGGACCTGCGCACTTTCTATGACGTCCTGCACACTCCAATTAGGGTCCTGCACACTTTCTATGACGCCCTGCACACTCCCACTGAGGTCCTGCACACTTTCTATGACGCCCTGAACACTTCCGCTGGGGTCCTGCACATTCCTACTTAGGACCTGCGCACTTTCAATGACGTCCTGCACACTCCGATTATGGTCCTGCACACTTTCTATGACGCCCTGCACACTCCCACTGAGGTCCTGCACACTTTCTATGACGTCCTGCACACTTCCGCTGGGGTCCTGCACATTCCTACTTAGGACCTGCGCACTTTCTATGACGTCCTGCACACTCCGATTAGGGTCCTGCACACTTTCTATGACGCCCTGCACACTCCCACTGGGGTCCTGCACACTTTCTATGACGTCCTGCACACTTCCGCTGGGGTCCTGCACATTCCTACTTAGGACATGCGCACTTTTTATGACGTCCTGCACACTCCGATTAGGGTCCTGCACACTTACTATGACGTCTTGCACACCCTCACTGGGGTCCTGCACGCCTTTTATGACGCCCTGCATTTTTTGCATCGCTAGACGACTCGCAGAAGTTATCATGACCCACGGCCAAAAGTGCGCTCCACGGACAAACTCGGTTGGCCCGAGGCACGTAAGAGGTGAGTCGGGCTGATTTTTTGGTAATCGATAAATGTCGCACCCACCTAAATGTTGGTACCATTTCATACAAGTTTTGATCAGCCATTCCAAAGATATCGGGGACACATGCACACACATACACACACACACACACACACACACACACATCGGGACATAACTGCTTTAAGTATAAGGAAGTGCACGGCCAAATCAATGGTCCATCATTCCACTCACTTTTTCCCTCGTGCCAAATGTGCCAAATCATACACAAGAAGTGTTTCACTACTTTTAACGAGATTCTCATAATTTCTTCAATGCCAAATCATAACCCTTTTATAGCGAAGCAAAACAGTTACAAATTTCATTTTATTTTAGCAAAGGTTTCCTTTGAGAAAAAAAAGGAAAAAGGTCGTTTATGACCTTGCGGTCGGTATTTTCCGGAATCTACTGGAAACTTGAAAGGACTTCATAATTGTGTTCAGCGCCCCAAATAGCATTCACGATGGGCGGAATATCATACCGAATTCCCCCCCCCTGAGGTTGGATTGTGCCTTTCAGAAGCGACCTCCGCCATTCCAGTGGGGTCCCATGCACTTATCAAAGCGTCCTGCGCACTTCCACTTGGGTTCCGTGCACTTTCTACGGCGTCCGACGCACTCCTACTTGGATCCCACACACATTCTACGGCGTCCGGTGCACTCCCATATGAGTACCACACACTTTCTACGGCGTCCGGCGCACTCCCATATGGGTCCCACACACTTTCTACGGCGTCCGGCGCATTCCTGTATGGGTCCCACACACTTTCTACGGCGTCCAGCGCACTCCTATATGGCTCCCGCACACTTTCTACGGCGTCCGGCGCACTCCCATATGGGTCCCGCACACTTTCTACGGCGTCCGGCGCATTCCTGTATGGGTCCCACACACTTTCTACGGCGTCCGGCGCACTCCCATATGGGTACCACACACTTTCTACGGCGTCGAGCGCACTCCCACTTGGGTCCCGCACACTTTCTACGGCGTCCCGCACTCCCATATGAGTCCCACACACTTTCTACGGCGTCCTGCGCACTCCCATATGAGTCCCACACACTTTCTACGGCGTCCGGCGCACTCCCATATGGGTCCCACACACTTTCTACGGCGTCCGGCGCACTCCCATATGGGTCCCACACACTTTCTACGGCGTCCGGCGCACTCCCATATGGGTCCCGCACACTTTCTACGGCGTCCGGCGCACTCCCATATGGGTCCCACACACTTTCTACGGCGTCCGGCGCACCCCCATATGGGTCCCACACACTTTCTACGGCGTCCGGCGCACTCCCATATGGGTCCCACACACTTTCTACGGCGTCCGGCGCACTCCCATATGGGTCCCGCACACTTTCTACGGCGTCCGGCGCACTCCCAAATGGGTCCCACACACTTTCCACGGCGTCCCGCGCACTCCCATATGAGTCCCACACACTTTCTACGGCGTCCGGCGCACTCCCATATGGGTCCCACACACTTTCTACGGCGTCCGGCGCACTCCCATATGGGTCCCACACACTTTCTACGGCGTCCGGCGCACTCCCATATGGGTCCACGCACACTTTTACGGCGTCCTGCGCACTTCCACTTGGGCTCCGTCTATTTTCTACGCGCACTCCCATATGGGTCCCACACACTTTCTACGGTGTCCGGCGCCCTCGCATATGGGTCCCACACACTTTCTACGGCATCCTGCCACTCTCACCGTGTTCCCGTACGCCTGCTACGGCATCCTGCGCGCTCTTGGAATCCTACTCACATCATACTGCGGTCCGAAAAAATACCTAAGGTCTCGTCGAATTCGTACAGCTTGAAACCAAAACCGTCTCGAACAGGGCAACAATCTTGTTTCGAAGCCTATCAGTAACTGTGTTGTTTTTCATTAGTTCATTTTAAGGATAAGTGAGCGTCGGCTGGTTTGTATAAACATGTTTACTTGTTTTTGCCTATCTTCGACCTCAATTTTGAGGTTCCGCAAAAATTGAGCTTCCAATTCCAAATTTTAACAGGAGCGACCTGCATCCATTTACAGCCTCCTGTCCCAAAATGAGCTTCCTAGCTCGATTTTAAGTGCACCAACAAGAGCGTGAACGCCAACTGAAAAAAGGAGATTAACATCATAACTTGGCGGCTTATTCAATTTTTCTCAAAAACTAGAACAGAATTCCAAACCATTTTGGGTGTATACCCTAACTTTTTATGCTCTTTTCAATGGAAAAAGCCACTTCTCCAAGTTTTCTCAGAACATCGATTTCGGTATCGCGGGTTTGCGATACCGAAATTTTGCGCTTCGCGCTCACCACAATAACTAACAGTACTCGTTAAGTACTAGTTACAAGTACTAACAAATACTAGTTAGTGAACTCTTGAAAGAACCGGGTAAGCAAAAATTATCTATCTTCTATCGATCGTAGCACGCTGCTAACCGAGGTAAGCATTCTTCGACACTGTTCTTCGCCACAAATGTCTACTGATCCGCGTGTTGTCATCCATCTTATTCCACTCCAGTGTGGTCCCGGTGTTGATGCCGTCCCATCGAGGGAGGAAAGGAAGTTAGCAGACAGTATCATAAGTGTACCTAACACTTTCGAAGCAAAGGAACTGGATGAATTTACCGAAGCAGAAGAATTGGAGATCGACGAACAAGAAGAAGAAAACGAGTGGAACCTCGAGCAAGACGAGGACTGCATGATCTCGCAGTCGAATGCATCATGGGCAGCCACCTTCTCGGAAGGAATTGAAGTGCTAGAAAAAAAGGGTGAGTGGTCCTAGCACCACACACCATATCCTGTGGCATCCCTCACTCGAAAAGCTTGTAGAGTACGCGTAATACAAGAATGACGACGTTCTGGTGCGCCCGGGTCCTTTTGAAACTCCAACTGATATCGTATTCCCAGTAGCGCTCGGCCTCTGTGAGGAGATAGGTTCCTAGGAGCCTATCGCGTTCATTCGCTGTCCTTACTGTGGAATATGCCTATGTCCACTTTCCATTGGTGCTAGAAATCGATATGTATTTTGCGCCCCATAGAATGATAAATTGTTGAAAATATGTGATGTGATAGTTCCGAATCATGTAAGTTCTCCAGATGCATTCGACTGCGAGATCATGCAGTCCTCGTCTTGCTCGAGGTTCCACTCGTTTTCTTCTTCTTGTTCGTCGATCTCCAATTCTTCTGCTTCGGTAAATTCATCCAGTTCCTTTGCTTCGAAAGTGTTGGGTACACTTATGATCCTGTCTACTAACTTCCTTACTTCCCGCGATGGGACGGCATCAAGACCGGAACCGCACGGGAGTCTGATAAGATGGATGACAACACGCGGATCAGTCGACATTTATGGCGAAAAACAGTCTCGAAGAATGTTACCTTGGTTAGCAGCGTGCTACGATCGATAGAAGATAGATAATTTTGACTTACCCGATTCTTTCGATTTCACTAAACTAGTATTTGTAAGTACTTGTAACTAGTACTTAACGAGTACTGTTACTTATTGATACTAGTGACTCGTTCAAATTATGTGATGTAATAGTTCCGAATCATGTAAGTTTTCTAAAACAATGGAAAACCCTTGAAGGAAGCAAATCCTTGAATCCCTTGCGCCCGAGTCAATTTCACTGTCGATATGGCTATATCGCGTAGCGAAAGGAGGAAAAATAACATTTGGGATATAATTCGTGATCAAAATATGAAACTTCCGTGTATTTGCGAAAATGCAGATTCGGAACGGATTCGAACCCTGGTATCCTGCCCACCAGGGCTGTGCGTAACCGAATTTTGTGATTTCGTAAATCGAAAATCGTAATTTTTCAAATTCCTCGTAATTCGTAAATCGTAATTCGTAACTGATAATGAGAAATAAGCGCACACATAGCCCGAACCTCATTCGATGTGGAAACACCTCAGCACTTCGGTGCTGAGGTGTTTCCATATCAGAGAAGGTTTGAGGTTGGGTCTCAACATAGCAATGTTTTCAGCAGTTCTTTGAGATATTGTCAGTGCACATACGTGGAATATAAACGACTTATATACAAAAAAGGGAAATTTTAAGCTTGATCAAGTACCAAACCCGTGACACGTTCTGCCTTTTTTTGAATACAAATGAAAAATCATCCCTTTAGGCATCTTTCATAGTCCTCACCGCAAGCGCGGCACGCAAAGGACGGGCGGGACGAGCGGTGGATTGTGAAACTTTTACTCGCGCGGCAAGCGCGTATCGCCCATCCCCAAACCGCTATGGCGGTTTCACCATTTGAATCACTGATCTCTTCTCAGTTCGGGTCCACTCCTACATGAATAATTCTGGAATTATCTACGCTGCCATATTGACACGAGCAAACCAGGAATGTCTGTGCATTTCGCAGTTGATACCCAACTGTAACAATACTGTGATGAGAAGAAATTTGCGGTTCGAGAGTTTTAGGCTATATTTGTCAAGGGAAGGACACTTGTTTGAGGTGACACTTCCAAAAGAAATACATATACGTACATTTGCAAAACCACTTTTGAAGGCAGCATACACGCTCGTAAACGTGGTTGGGATAACAATGTGGATCGAGCCGTATGGCTTACAACATAATGCCTACGCATTTTGAAAAGTCAAAAATGACCCACAATGCCTCTAAATGAGTGAGAAGTCAGCCCCGCCCTGTACTTTCACCCCCCCCCCCCCTGTATTTGCCATTTTCCTCCAACGCAGGGTTGCTGGGCCATCTTCGCTGTCAGTGACGTGTGTGGTTCACTTGTTAGGCAATCCACCAACAGTACCGACGGTGAATATGGCCCAGCAACCTTACGTTGCCGGAAAAGGGCAAACAGGGGGCGTGAAAATACAGGGCGGGGCCAACTTCTAACTCATGTAGCGGCATTGTGGGTCGTATTTGACACTTCAAAATACGTAGGCGTTGTAATCTTAGCCATACCATTCTATTTCCGTAGTTATCTCAATCACGTTTACGAGCGTGTATGCTGCCTTTAATGCAGAAATGGAGTCTGCTCTCTATATTTGGAAAGCGTCACTCGGAACGGATTTGTAAGCGATCCTCCCATAAACATGGGTTTGTTGGGGGTGGAGACAGCATTCCGAGCTTAAGGTTGTTTAGGAATCTAAAATGCAAAAAGGTGAAGGTTTCCTAGAAATTTCTGAATTCGAAAACAAACGATTTCCTGATCTTCTTTTCTTTTCATTTAGAATTTTCTTGAATTTTAATTTTTAAAAACATTAAATAGCCTTTTACATAGATTGGTAACTTTGCAGCCATAGTTTTTGTTGAAATGTTTGGAACCAAATTCAAGATTACCACTTTCCTCGAAACGCTCGGATTGCCTTTAGTGGTAGACATCTATCTAGAGGTTATTTCAGAAATCCAGTGAAACTCTTCGCCGAATAGTGTTTTCAGGTTAAAAAATATTTTCCCGATCCTTCAGCAGGTTTCAATTCACGAAATACCAGTTTTTGCTGGTAACTTTTTATCCACTGAAAGTGTGTGCGTGACGTAGGTTGTTTTCGAAATCTACTTGAAATTTGGCAACAATGTGTATAGTGGGTTCCAACATATTCGCTCTATAAGCCATCATCGTATTTAAAGGCAGTGTCCACGATAAAAACCATGTCTGATTTTTGGTGGAGATCGGCAGCTGCTGGGCCTAAGCGCAACCCTAACGTTGAACAAACTAAGAAAAATGAGCTCTGAGCGGTCCCCTACGGCCCCAAAGTTTGGACACCCGTCAGCTCGTCACACCCGGATGCACTTTCCACGCCCACCGACGTGAACAAATGAATGCTCGAGATTGTGAGATGAGCGATGATTTCCGCTCAATAGCCCCGTTCTTTCCTTCATTCTTAACTTCTCTCTTTACTCAGGTCAGCTCGCATACATCGGCTGCAAAGACGGAAGTTACAAGCCTCGGACAACTCGTCCACCATGTTTCCTTAGCTCAATCTTTGAAGGACCATAACTGCATTTCCAGGTCTTGTACGATTTCAGTGACATCATTGGAATCAGCATGGAGCCATTTTCAAGATAAGCCGAAAAACAGAAAAACGATTTCCATCGTGAACACTGCCTTTAATGTTCCTATCGAGGTGTAATTCCTGTCCGCAGTTGCAGACAACCGCTTTTGGAGACCGCGGCTTGAAGATAGTCGTTCTGGCACGAAGATTAATCGTGCCAGGACCTCGTGGTCCCAGCATGATTATGTTTTCTCTACGAGTTGCAACAGCGGTTGTCTGGAAGTGCGGACCGAATTTCGCTTCGATATAAACAGTAGCTCCACTAAAATCTGCATCTCTCGCTTTTGTCATGGGAACGAAAGCATTCCCTAGAGGTTAACAACTGTGCAGCTCGGCTTCACCGACCTGACTCGCTTATGGAGCGAGGAATGTTTGGTCACAATAATCAGTTTGAGGACGTCGGTGTGAGAAACGGATCGGTCGGTCTGACCGAAATCTCGTTATCAACAACTATAATTCGTCGTGAGCGACCCCTCTCCTGCAGGCTACGCCCGGCTAGGAATGTCAGGGAAAGGTTTCAACAAAATTCCAAATCGGAAAGAATAATCAAATGCCAGGAATGCGTGTTAAATGTAAAATTTAACTGTGTCCTAGACAGCAAATTAACATTGTTCCCTTAATCGCATTTTCACGATTTGTTAGGAATCGTTACGAATTTAGTAGGCAGAAATTTCGTAAATCGTAAAAAAATTGCCAAAATGCCCGTAATTCGTAATTACGCGCAGCCCTGCTGCCCACCATTGCCCCTCCCTCCCTGTACGCCGTCGATGCTACTGGCTTGGCCGTTTAGCGATTCATAGACTAGGAGGAGATCGATGGCCGGCAAACTTTTGGAGCTTGTAACTCCTTCAGATCAATGATTCGCGACGGGCCAACTACACTATTTCCCCTTTTAAAACGTGAACTTTCCCGTATGACATTAGATTTCTACCGTTCAGACACGCTTGTTATGCTTCCCTTGTGAGCAAAATATTGAAAGTATTGGGCAGTTCAAAAGCTTTCGACGCCATGTTTAATAACTGTATCTTCTAATTATGACGCAAAACTCTGAATTCGGTAGGCCCGTAGTTAAATTGACTCATTCTTTCAAAATGGAGAATCGAATACATTCATTCATTCGCTTTGTCGAAAATTTTGAAGTCGAATATATTCATTGATTCGTCTAACCGAAAACTTTGAAATCAAATATATTCATTCATTCATTCGGTCCGTTTAGTCAAAAAGCACAACTGTAATCAAACAGCGCGTTTTCGAACCAATCATATGTACAATCAAGGTAACGACACAGAATTGTGAAAACTTAAGCTGATACAGCGGAATTGGAAAAAAAGTACCAGTACAAAAATGCATCCGTTTCGATAACGCACTAAGCTGCCAAACAAATCAGAACCTAATCTGAAAGTCAATCGGGAAACCATAAAAACGATTATGAGCCAGCTAACAAAGTTGCAACTCATCATAAATACCTGCTTCACGTATTAGCATTACAGCTATTCAAAAAGGAAAGAACAAAAAACAGAACACGCATTTTCATCTAATATGATCACAGTATCGTCTGTTTCCTAGGAAAAGGAAGCCACACGCAGCTATGGTGCGCGAAACCATCTGATCAATGTACTTTTCCCATTTAGAAAGTTCACAGGACAAGCTATACGGCCATCTGGTATACTTCTACTTCTTGCCAGAACCCAACGCCACACATGTGACACCGGCTTCCAGCCCCACCGCAACAGGATTAATGAGCCAATGCTTTGCACATGGGAAGATTCGTGCAGCCACACCACAACTCGGTCTCACTATTGACAATCGGTTTGCGACTGACGTCCCCACAAGGAGCACCCGACCAGTTGCTCACGCTCGTTGATCTGGTGCGCTGGGGTTGGTTCCACTCTGCCATCCAGTTCGACCTCACTCTTGATTTTTCGCATTCGATTGGAAGTGATCTGCAAACGTGTTAGCTTCGTGTCTACAAAACCAAGATTGTACGAAAAAACTCACCGTAGCGGGTTTTTCTATGCTGCATAGTTCCCGCTTCACACTTTTTACTTGCTTCGAGTTCTTTCGGAGCGTGTTGGGATTCAATCCTGCCTGCCCAGCAATCTGAA
This sequence comes from Aplectana chamaeleonis, assembly GCA_029168955.1. NCBI lineage: Eukaryota > Metazoa > Nematoda > Chromadorea > Rhabditida > Cosmocercidae > Aplectana > Aplectana chamaeleonis. The sequence continues at coordinate 81,445 of JAPDOI010001792.1, read as the reverse complement.
TCGCCTTCGCCATAAGTGCGGAGTCCAGCTGGGAAATAAACTCGTGCGCATTTCTCTTCAAACATTCTTCCACCAAAACCTTGATGAAAGACTCGGTCTAAACAGTTATGGATTTTTCAAAAAACACTAAATCTTAACGAAAAGAGAAGTCTTGACAATAAATCCTAGAAATATACTTACTTTCTGGAATCTTTGATATGCCGCATTGGTTGAATTTTGGTCTTCGATTGTATGTCGGCGTTTCACACAGGACTGAGGTGCAGGAGTGTGAATCACGAGAGGCTGAGATGCAGGTGTGTGAAAATCTGGATCCACATTCTCCGTATGAACCGCAGTAGTCTGATTCGTCTGCAAACAAACATTTTTCGTGATATTCGCATAACAAAGGCCGAGGGAGATCAACAAAAATCAAGCTCTGAATACGCACATGATTGATTGGGTGCCTCCTTGATCTTCCGCTTGCGTGCAGAGCGTGACCTCCAACTCTCAAGACCGTAACGTTCGGCGACACGCCTGAGATAATATTTTTACAACTACATAATGAATACATAAAGTCGGCACGAATCGTGTGGATACTTTGCGTTCTTAATTGTGCGTTGGCGGAAACCGGTGCACATATGTTATAACATATGGTTTCCGTTTTCATTTTAGTCTGACGCATGGACCAGGCGGCTGGCCGTGCGGGGTAGGCGGCCTCACTGGAGAATGGGGTTCGATTTGCTAGCGGTGATCTACCGTCGCAGCCCCGTCCATTCATCAGACTAAAATGATTGCGCGAACTCTACGTGCACCGGGCGCGCAATAAGGAAGGCAAAGTATCAGTGTGACGCGGATGAGTCTAGGGCGAGTTCTGGAGAACGATATTTTAGGGAAAACCTCTTTTTCTGGGAGAACACACAAGGGGAATAAAGATATTTAGCTTTACGGAACAATACAATAATTACTATATGATCACCAGGCACTAGGCGAATGAGATCGTGACGACCGGAGCAGAAGTAGAGGCGGAGAATGGAGACGGAAACCCAGGACGAGGAGGACTGATCCCAAATCTACGCGAAGTCCGACTATCAGGCCACGAAGGCAGAGTTCTACAGCCACGAAGGCGAATATGGTCCTACACACAGAGCTTATGGGCCACGAAGGCAAGAGGACACTAAGGCAGATGATACACACGGGCCACGCAGGCAAGAAAAACAGAAAACTAAAAGGTCCACCAGCGAGTGGACACAGCCCAGACGGGAATGGATTACCCTCTCGTCGAACTCTCTCAGCGACCACTCCCGTGCGTTCTCCGCGCCGCAGCCGCACGCGATCTATTTGACTGGAAATCAAAAGGCGAGCAATCACCCTAAAAGGCTCTCCACTTCAAGGGTCTCCGGTATAGTTGTACACGAACGAAATTTTCGAAAAATTTTCGAAAGATTTTTCGAAATTTTTTTCGTTCGTTTTCGTTCGTTCGAAATTTCGTCGCACGAAATTTTTTCAAATTTCGTTCGTTCGAAATTTTTTCGAACGAAAATTTTTCGATTTTCGTTCGTTCGAAATTTTTTCGAACAAAAAAATTTCGATTTTCGTTCGTTCGAAATTTTTTCGAACGAAAATTTTTCGATTTTCGTTCGTTCGAAATTTTTTCAATTTTCGTTCGTTCGAAATTTTCGAACGAAATTTTTCATTTTCGTTCGTTCGAAATTTTTTCATTTTCGTTCGTTCGAAAGAATTTTTCGAACGAAATTTTTCAATTTTCGTTCGTTCGAAATTTTTCGAACGAACTTTTTCATTTTCGTTCAATCAAAATTTTCTCGAACGAAATTTTTCATTTTTCGTTCGTTCGAAATTGTTTCGAACGAAATTTTTTCATTTTCGTTCGTTCGAAAGGATTTCGAACGAAAAATTTCGATTTTCGTTCGTTCGACATTTTTCGAAATTGTACAACTATAGTCTCCGGTCATTGTATTTTGCCACCTCTGCTCCGTTCTCTGACATCAGTATGATCCGTGCCGACTTTACTTGCATTCCATTGACTCACATTACGTCTTTCAGAGTGGTATAGCATATGCGATCCTGCTCATTGTCGCCCAAATTGCAATTCCACCTTTCATGCTTGATTTTGCTATTATCTGAAGCAGTGTGACAATCCAATCTACAACAACACATATTCGAGGAAAACTGAAAGACATACCGAAGGAGCGTTCATTCCTAATTTGAGCATATCATGTATTTCATGTTTGTCGCTTTTGGATAACCTCAAATACGCAGCACGCACCACATGACCAAGATGTCCAACACAATACTCATATGAAACACTACTATCATCCTTTTCAACAACCCAAAATCATCAGCATTGCCTAATGAAGGGTGCAGTGTTATCAAACGAGCTCTGCATACCTTAAGAAAAGCTGGACAATGCGACTGGACACGTTTGCTCCTTTGGTGAATATCTCCTGTAAATTCAGCGCTCGCTCCGTTTTCTCTCCCACGAGCATGCTTACAGACGTATGAATGCCTACGACCACCCTTGATGGGGGCAGACCCTCGTTTGGAGAATGTTGTGAGCGAAGACTTCTCAAGTGCTTCCTTCCACAACTGGAATCATGCAAAATCGAAATTCGCACTGCAAATTAACTTCATTCTCAAAAAAAAATCATTCTTAAGACCATTGGTTGAAAAGGGGTTTACCTTAGCACTGATGCAGGCAGGATTTCTACTACGCTTGCATTCTTGGTGATCTGTCACGAAGTTATGATCGCTCTCTTGTATCTCGTAAAAGTTGACCTGGTAGGTCGCGCCGCGCGCGGTGACGAAGTGAATGCTGCGGATTCAACCAGCCAAACTCGGCCGATGCTTCTCTATTTTCGTGTACTCTGGCCACAAGCCCCCTATACGTTTTGGCTAGCAGAGTACAGTCACCCGTTCTCGCAAGAGCTACGCCCACTGTTTAGAAAATTTTCCCGGAGAATTTTACGATCCCCTGATAATCAGTGAGCGACTTCGTACCATTTTTTCCTGCGAAAAATGTTGTATTTTTTCTAACTAAGGAACGATTCATTACTTTCAGGTTCTAAAATATTTCCAGCATGTTCTACAACCCCCCCATATTTATTTACAAAAAAAAAACGAAACTCGAGAGATGACTTGCATTTCACGGACCTTTAATTTTTAAGACCCAAAGTTCATCGTACATCGTGATTGTTATACTCAAACGAGTCGGCGATCGAAGAGTCCAGAGAAGCAGCGCTCCCTCTGCATCTCTGAAGGGCGCGCAACTAACGCAAATCACATACGCGATGCAGCATCCGTCTTACCGTAATTGAAAAACAGAATTCATCGGTTACCTGCCACTACCTGTCACGTAAAGGAGAGTACTGTGCGCGTCTCGACACGCTTTGCGGCCGCGCGCTTTCAAGTCGGAATAGTTTCCAGCGCCGCAGCCGCCGATCTGTTGACTCTAGGTGGGTTTTAGAAACTGGAAACTAAACAAAATTGAATAAAACTGTATAAAAACTGGCATATGGAGTCGGGTTAGGCGCTGGAAGCTGACTGACTCCAGGCGCGGGCGCATGCGGCCGCAAAGCGTGTCGAGACGGAACTGCGGACCGGAATTTGACCCAGATAAGCACAATATCTGCATCAAGAGCGAGTTTCACGAGCAGTTTGACCGAAAATAACGCAAAAGAATTATGTAGCATGCGGAAAAAAAAGAAATGAAAAAAACGAAGAATTCTGTTTTTGGATCACGGAAAGACAGATGCTGCGACTCTCCGATTGCCGACTCTTTTGGGATAGAGTATATCTATCTACGAAGGTGTTACGAAGGTCAAGGAAAGGGAGTCCATAGGTTGGAGGAAAGGACAGACCTGTGGCCGTACTCATGAAGCGATTTGGGCCTCCCAGGAAGGTACAAAGTCCACCCGCTGATGGACGAGTTTTCGATGTTGTATCTTCCTGAGTACCCGGCAGGTAGACGGGAAGGATCCCGGCTACCTGGCGGGTAGACAGGAGGGTTTCTAGCCACCTGGCGGGTGGACGCGAGACTTGAGGCTGCCTGCTTCGTCGATTAGAACATGATCAATATGTTGCTGGCAGGCAGCGCGCGCTCTGCCCGTCCACCCGCACAGTCGAGGTCGGGCATGTTGTGCCCGCCGGAATGCATTGTTAGCGGGGTTTAAACACAGCAGTTTTCTACCCGGCGGTCTCCTCTCCGTCTCTGCAGGTGGCTACCCATGCCTGTCTCTGCTCTGACAGGTGGCGAAGAGGAGGCCGCCACTATTGAAATCATGACTGGGGAGCCACAAAAAAGGTGGCCATACGACGGGTACGGGAAGGTTACGCCTCCTTCCTGCGCCCGTTGTTTCATGAATACGGCCACTGGATTTTCTCTAAGTATTTTCGCAAAAAGAAAACCTCTCCTCACTAATTGGGAAGGGAGGATTCGTTCGATAGTTTTAGAAGCTTCGGGAAGAAGCTGTGTGCGGATTTGTACCCCCCCCCCGTCCAATTGCCCCCAACTCTAAACTGCTCTCCGCACACTTATGTGGCTCCCACACACTTTTCTCGGCGCTCTGCCCACTCCATGTCTCAGGCGAACTTGGGCGTCAACAACAGGTTGATCCGCCCACCATGAGTCACCGCTGGCCAACGCGCCGATATTCGGCGGGGCCCTGGCCGCGAGCTATGATCTGGTCGATGTCGAGCTGTTGCACAGCTAGCGCTCTAGAAACAAGGGAAGTATACGACGCATTTTTCAGGCATGCTGCGAATGGTGGTAGCGCAGCCGGTGCAATTACCCAAGTTTGCGGTACTCTGGCCCCGCCCAGCATCTGGTGGTCCTGCCTATCCGGTGGTGACCCCAGTGGAGGCTGGGCGACCGGCCGCGACGCGTATCGGTATCCAAACCGTAACGCGTGTCCGTGTGCCGACCCCAACGCGTGTCGGTGTGCCGGCCGCGACGAGTGTCGGTGTAAAGTAGATCCTAGGCTAGATGAAACAGTCATGTGGTTGTGAACTGCTGCTGAATAGGCCGCTAAACGCGACACATCGAGTTGTCAACAGCCGTACGTTGCTGGGCAACGGGCAGGCCTCAGGCTGACATTACGCGCCATTTGATTTGTCAACAGGGAGCGGTTTATGAGACGACAACTTATCAACCTGTTGTCGACGCTCCAGTTTGCCTGAGGTGGTGTCCCCTTCGCTTTCTACCGTGTCTTCCGCACTACCACTGGTGTCCCACACCTGCGGCGTTCTGCGCACTCTCACTGACGTTCCGTGCATTCCTGAAACTCTAGTCACACCGTGCGGCGTTCCAAAAAGTACTCCTAAGATACCGTCGTATTGATTGAAGCGCAACCCCGTGCCAGAGAGAACACAATCCTGAGCGGAAGCCTATCAGTAACGGTGCTGATTTTCATTAGTTCATTCCTAAAAGGTGGGCTCCGCAGAAAAGGTTAAAGGCAGCGTTCACGATGATCATCCTCGGTGACTTTCCACAGTGAAATAATAGGCGGAAGGATCCTAACCTCCCAGTGCTGAAGGAACGGTAGAAAACTAGCCAGGAGTGGCAGAATAACGGCTGCAAACAAGCGTTTTGGTGTTCCAGAACAGTCCCGTGCCCCATTTCCGCCCCCTCGATGTGAACAAATAAACACTCACATTACAGGAGATCAAGTCAAGGAAGTGATGATAAGTGATCTGATCGCTTGACTGCTCTGATAGGCATCATCCTTCATAGCGGTCAATTCCTCCACGCTCAAAAATCACCGTAAACAAGTACTGTGCTCGAGCGGCCGCACGCGCTCGAGTCAGTCGGGTTTCCAGCGCCAAAGCGCCAACTCGATGTGGCTTTTTTATTCAATTTCCTTTAATTTTTCTTAGTTTCCAGTTTCCAAAACCCATCTAGAGTCAGCAGATCGGCGGCTGCGGCGCTGGAAGCTCTTCTGACTCGGGAGCGTGCGGCCGCAAAGCGTGCCGAGACGCAATTGCGGACCGGAATTTGGCTCAGATAAGCACAATAAGGGCCTACTTTGGCTCAAAAAACGTGGCTTTCGCGTCCTTTTTAGGCCTCTTTCAGAGTTCGATCGCCGCGCAACGCGATGGGATGATAAACATTAGCATCGATCGAGATCGCGTCGCACGTCGTTCTGCATTCAAAGCATGTCATCGCGGCGATCAGCGTTCGCACTCTGAACGATGCCTCAAGCATGCCTTGCTATATAGGGCCCCAGACCTTCCGTAACCCGTAGAGATACTGGAAGTGAAATCTATTGTGAACACTGTCTTTAAGGATTTGGCATTGCTCTAAAACGTGAAATTGTTCGATTACATTTGGCTTACGGTTACAGTTGGGCCTCAACTAAGAAATGCACAGACATTCCTGCCTTCCACTTGCCAATATAGTAGCGTAGGATAATCCCAAAACTTCTTATGTCGGAGTGGACTTAAAGGCAGCGTACACGCTCGAAAACTTATTTGAAATTACAACTGAAATAGAATGGTATGGCTCAGAACACAACGCCTATGCATTTTGAAGCGTCAAAAACAACCCACAATGCCGTTACAGAAGTAGCAAGTTTGGCCCCGCCCGTATTTTCACGCCCCCCGCATTCGCCCTTTTTCTCCGAAGCAGGGTTGCTGTGTCATCTTCGCCGTCAGTGATGTGTATAGTTCACTTGTTAGGCAATCCACCAATAGTTCCGACAGTGAAGATGACCCAGCGACCTGGCGTTGGAGGAAAAGGGCAAATACATGGGGCGTGAAAATACGGGCAAGGCCAAACTTGCTACTCCTGTAACGGCGTTGTGGATCGTTTTGACGCTTCAAAATGCATAGGCGTTGTGTTCTGAGCCATACGATATATTTCCGTAGTAATCTCGAATACGTCTACGAGCGTGTATGCTGCCTTTAAACTGAGAAGAGAGCAGTGAGCCAAGTGGTGTGACCGCCCTTGAGGTTTGGGCGCCGCCGCTGTGGCGGTGCTGGAAGGAAGCCACGCGCGGCCCGCGCGGGTAAAAGTTTCCATAGTCCACCGCCCGTTCCGCGCGTGCGGTGAGAACTATGAAAGATGCCTTATTGGTATATGCTGACATCGTAATCATCAAATGTAGTGAAACTGTAGCAAATGGATTTGCCAGGCGCTCAATAATTTATCAGAAGGCCTTTCTAGGTTTACTCTGGACATTGATACTTAGATCGCGGGGTCGCGCGATGGCAAGTCAATGCCAAATCGGTGTGCGCTTTGCGCACATCAAATTTCTTTGTATGTCCAGAAATTATGTTGCTGACTCCATCTGTTCCTTCAGTAATCCGTAGAGACCTCGTATACTACCGGTCATCACGGAAGCGAACGCTTTATAGAGATTTTAGACGATTTATAAAGAAGAGCTGATAGTGATACCAGGTTGCTGGGTCCAGAAATCTAATGAAGTTAATCATTACAGTAAGGTATGCAACAGGGGTGTGCGTTAATGGAAATTTGTTTTTTCGTTAAGCGTTAATCGTTTATTTTTGGGAAAAACCGCGTTAACCCGTTAATGCGTTAACACGTTAATTTTGGTCGTTAAAAAATTTGAAAACATTGCCTGACCACACCGAAAATCGGTAAACCATCAGAGGTTCCACAAAAATTAAAGAGACCATTAAAAGAAGTCAAAGGACGTCATGGAAAGTGGAGTGGGGCTTTAGGTGACGTGGCCAGGACTTCGTGGAATAGGAGCAGGCCTTCAGTTGATGTCATGGAAAGTTGGTAGGGCATCAGATGACGTCAGCAGGATGTCGTGAAAAATGATTAGCGCTTCATGAGGGCGTGCGCCGCGTGGTAGAAACTGAGTAGCACCTCATGTGCAGAAGGCACCGCGTAAAGAGTGATAAGCGCAAATGGAGGATTCACTGCAAGCTGGGAAATTGTTGAATAGGATGCCGTGGAAAGTGGATAGGGCTCCAGAAGGGGTGTCTGAAACGTCTTGGCAACAGAGTATGCTACACTCTCTGACATACGTAGAATAATGCCCTTGACACCTTGCTCAAATGCTCTATAAACCGCACTTCGGATCGGTTTTGTATATGTGCACACTTGACGCAGATTCCATTCAGTTGATGCAAAAGTTCCCGGACTTTTCACGAATTGAATGAAAAACATTTTATTCATTATTCAAAAACAAACAAATCTCACTTAACAAAATGATTACCATCACATGCAAGGATCCGTGGCCACCGATTGGGCAGATCATATATCCCCGACGCGTAGAACTCTGGCTGTTTCGAGTCGAAGTATTCTTCTGAGGCCATTTTGACTTCGTCATCGTTAGTGAACTGATTTCCATCCAAGAAGTGCTGCATCTAGCGGAACAGATGGTAGTCGGAAGGAACAAGGTATTGGCTATATGGAGGGTAAGGAAGAACTTCCCAGCCCAGGTCCAGTCGCCCTGGCATGAACACTGTTCGCCTTTTTCACGACAATACTCGACCTTACGTATCTCAGATAACCCGACAGAAACTGCTGGACCAGGGCTGGGAAGTTCTTCCTCACCCTCCATATAGCCCAGGTCTTCCCCTTCCGACTTCCAACAGCTCCGCTCGATTCAACACTTCCTGGATGGCAAACAGTTCACTAAAGATGACGAAGTCAAAATGGCATCGAAAGAATATTTCGACTCGAAGCAGCCAGAGTTCTACGCGTTGGGAATTCATGATTTGCCCAATCGGTGGCGAAGGATACTTGATTGTGATGGGAATTATTTTGTTGGGTGAGCCTTGTTTGTTTTTGAAATTATTTTTTTTCTAATTCGAAGCTGTGAAAAGTCCGGAAACTTTTGCATCAACCTAATATTCCGTTTCTCGGCTTAGTCTGTAATGCGATCCACTAAATATTGCAAAACCGCCTTCAATCCCCGCTTCCAACCCTTGTTTGGTGCCTTACTCGACCGCAGAGAGGTAGATTAGACCTCACATCTCCTTTTTGGAATACGAAATGGAATTCTTCGATACTAAAAAGAAATAACTAAAATAGATAAACAATGGATTGGGAAACATCGAGGTCTGTGATATATTTCACAACAAGCAAAAATGTTTCGACGTGCACGGCCCCAGTTTCGAAATTTGAAATTGAAGCATACCAATCAAGGCCGTAATTCCACCGCAATTAACGAACCCAAAATTAACGTGATTTAGAACTTTTTCGTTAAGCGTTGATCGTTAATTTTCCAAAAAAAACGCGTTAACACCTTAATGCGTTAACACGTAAATGTATAAAGCACAGCCCCGGTATGCAAGATACTACGTGCGTACTAACTTTCAGCCTCCACAATAGCAGGAACAGTAAGAACACAATCCAATTCACTCCATTTTTGGTGTAACCATCCGTTAAACTCAGGCAAACTCAAATGTTGACAGCAGGTTGACACGCCCATTTCTCGAGCAAACCGGCGATTACAGGTTCTTTCGCGAAAAAAAAACATGGAGCTTGTCGACCTGTTTGTTCATGGCAGGCTGATAAGGCAACACATAACGCCGGTCAACATAGATCGTCCGAATCGCCAGATGCTTGGCGAAATATTCACTCGGTTGCGCAAGTGAGGACCTCCTTCTGTCATTTCTCCTTGTCATTCGTGAAGCGCACGTGCTTTTGTGCTATGGCTCGCATATTGAATTTTGGATTAAGTGAAATCATTACTAGGATAGTGTTCAAAGGATTTTTCAAGTTTTCGAAGTGAAGTCATTTATTGTGATTTTATTATGTGTGTTTTCAAACATTAGATTTATTTGGAGATCTGAGACATTCTTTTCTTTTGAATACCCGGTTCTGTCGCGATTTCGGTCGGAGGGTGAAAATGAAATGAAAGGTTTTCGTCGTTGACCTATTTCAGCAGATCGTATGTCATGTTAACAGCGATTCTATGGCAAAATAAAATACCTCTTTGGCTGTAGAGTAAGCTGTAGTATTAGATGTAATTGTAACTCCGGTGGTTTGCTTTATGCCTTCCTTCTCATGATTTGAGAAAGGGAAAATGTTTTGGTTGTGCTCTGTAGAGTATTGGAGCTGCCGAGATGTCGTAAGTTCATGCAGTGGCAGTGTGGAGGAAAGAAGACCACCTCCGTGCAAACCGACGTCAATCCCTCCGCGGGGAGGGTTTTTGTCATGGGAGAGGAGCTGGCTGACTGCAGCTCTCCTGAGGATTCTTCTACAAATGGCCGGCGTCGAAAGGAATCCAGGACCCGCGAAGAAGAAGTACCCATGTGCCACATGCGACAGAGATGTCACTTGGAATGGAAACAGCTTCCAATGTTCTGGATGCCAAATGTGGGTGCACTTCTCTTGTTCGGGTCTCAGTTCTGTGAGGCACCACGATTCTTCCTTTCGTTGTATTGTGTGCTCCGCCTCCAATAACTCAAACTCCTAATCTACCAACCGCCCTCTCTCTATTATACACATCAATCTCAACGGCCTTCGCGCCAAGCTTTCTGAATTATCTCTCTTTGCCCGTACCCATCACCCGGATGTTATCATGGTTCAGGAAACCAAACTCTCCCTCTGCTACCTCTAGACATCCAAACATCCCGGGCTATACTGCATATCATACTCCTAGGTCATCTCAAGGAGGCGGAGTCTCTACTTTTGTTCTGTCCTCTCTTCCCTCTCACATAATTCCAAACACTCCAGTGGATGACACTCTCGAGAACATCCCCATCCATCTACCTCTAAAAACACCACTTTCTATTTTTAATATATACATCCCTCCTTCTACCTCTTGTCCATCAACACACAATCCTATCCCCCTTCTCAAGCAGCTGTACGACTGCTCTCTATCTCCCTCATTTGTCTTTGCGGGTGACTTCAATGCGCACACGTTCTGATCGCCGCTTGATTCTGATGCTAGAGGAAGTGACGTCGAAGGATGGGCGGGGGAGTGCGACCTGGTCATTCTAAACGAAGATCAGCCCACTAGTCTCCCTGCCAACGGCCGATCTTCTAGCCCAGACATCTCCCTCGTCTCATCCAATCTCCCTAATGCTTGCTCTTGGTCGACATCCACAACTCTTTCCAGCGACCACATCCCTGTCTTTGTCGATATTGATCTCTCTCACTCTCTTGCTCCCTATACAGGTGTTCGTCACCGTTCTTATCGTAATTTAGGCCTTGCAGACTGGAGCCTGTTCAGGGAGGTTGCGCTCCACCAGGCGGCTGATTATCTGTGGAATGGCGATGTACACCAGATGGAGCGCCACCTATCTGATGCTATCCTGAAGGCTATGAAAGCTGCGATCCCTGAAGGTCGCGTCGAGACCTTCTTTCCCAATGTCACCAGGGAAACACGGCAGAAGATAAGGACAAGGGACGCAAAGAGAGCTGCAGATCACCATGACCGAGACATCGCTGAGCTGGATAATGAGATCAGGAGGAACCTTGACAGGCACAAGAAGGAGACTTGGGAAAAGTTCACTGACAAGATGAACTTCAGAAATGATGCAGCAGCAACGTGGAAGGCTTCGAGAAGGATCTCCGTAAAGATCACCCCCGCCAACAATTCCACGATTGAATTTGAAGGTGGAGTCTTCAAGTAAGGGAAAGAGGCCGCAAATGCTCTTGGGAAGCATTTTTTCATCACTAAAACCAAGAGAGAGAAGCAAAATAGAATAACTGTCCGAGAACTCTGTAAATTGCCTCTCATGAATGTAGATGAAGCAGGCACGCCTGCACAGGTCGAGAGGGTGATAAAGGAGATGAGTAACTCGAAGGCACTAGGGCCAGATGGTTTGAGCCCAGCAGTCCTGAAGAGACTGCCCAGTGAACTACTGTCCCTTCTCGCTGACGTCATAAACACATCGTTTCGTACATGTACTTTACCCCAAAATTGGAAAGTCGCTCGCGTTACACCACTGCCGAAGCCGGGAAAATCACCATCCACGGCTAAAGGAAACCAGCCGATCAGTCTACTCTCACCCATTGCCAACGTTGCCGAAAAACTGGTTGTAGAGGAGCTGGCCGAACACAACAACAAGCAACAGCATCAGCATGGTTTCCGTAAATTACATTCCACCACTACGGCCTTGTTGGAAATTGTGAGCAATGTTCTGGACGGCTTCAATGCCATGAAACCCCAACGTACTGTTGGTGCGGCCCTCGACTTAAAGACATCGTTCACGACGGATTTCGTTTTTGAGTTTTCCATACACAATGAGAGCTCTAGTACCCTATATAACAGCAACGTTGAAAAAAACCACGAAAAGATCACCGAAAACCCCCTTTTCAGACCGAAAATATCTCAATCGAATTTTGAGAAAGGAGAAGTCGATCGTTAGAGATCGCTGTTTTGACCAAGCTACCTGTTTTGGCTTCAAAACGGTGGTCGGTCGTTATCTTCAACAGGAACCATTGGCGTTTTAGTCTTGGTTTAGTTTTTTTTATTCTACTAGTTCTATAGTGTTCGAATTGATTTTGTTCAGTTTGTTGATTTTTAGATTTTTTTTTCTAAATGTCATATCACATGTGCTTGCGCATGTAATAAATTTGAATTTGATTACAAAATCGCTGTTTGAACGTAGACGTCTAGAGAGGTCGAAAACTTAAAGGCAGTGTCCACGATAAAATCAGTCTCCGAGTTTTCACCGGAAATCGAGAAGTTCGAGCCCTATTTAACCAGAAACATTGAAAAAACGGCTAAGAACGAGCACGAACTAGCCGTATTTGGCCCTAATTTTAGTGTCCCGCTCACGCAACGCCCACTCCCTCCACGGCTACCGATAAAGTTTCCCAACTCAAAATTTTAGTTTGAGAAGGTAATGGATCACGAAATGGGCCAAGTTTAGTTAAGCGGAGTGGACTACAGCCCCCTAAATGTATTCTGTTTCCTTAAAATGGGTTTTCCAGTTATTTACGGATCAGAGGCGGTTGAAAGGAATGGGCGTTGCGTGCGCGGAACACTCAAGCTTGAGGCTGTATACGGCTCTTCTTTGTTTGTTCCTAGCCGTTTTTTCAACATTACTGGTGAAGTGGGACTCGGAACACTCGATTTCCGGTTAAAACACGGAGACTGATTTTATCGTGGACACTGCCTTTAATTTTCTTGCATATGGTCTACTTAACTGTTTGTTTTGAAGAGAATCATTTGAAAAAGTTATCGGCCGAGTCCGTCCGAACATTTTGGGCAGAGAACGGCAGCTGTGATTTGACCTTTACCGTCTGTTTTCGTCGAAAAATCGTTTGGAAGCACTGTTCGGCAGAGACTTCACTCAAATTGGTTCACACGGAGGGTAACAGTAGTCACGACAGCAATGAGAGGAGGCCGCGCTGATTCCAAATCTGAAGGGAAGATCTCGCCTCTCACGGAGCGACGCCTCACCCTGTCACCAACCCATCGTATCGTAGTCCACCGCCTTAACGACTGAGCCCTCGCCAACGCTGGGGTGGCTCTCTCATTGCAATGATCGCTGAGGTGCATGCTACGAGCATTAATCACGGAATCAGGAAACGAGCCATAACTTCGGATTCAGACTAGGTTTCGCCACCAAACTTTCTGGGGAAAATTTTCAGATGATATTGAGGCCCCTTATACACGTTACATTGGCTTCGCTCCACCTCTTTCACGTTCCTGATCTACCCAGGTGCATTAAAGAAATTTAACAAACTTCAAATTATTTCTGTTTGTCTCCCTCCACAACACTCCGCGGACCATTTGTCAAAACTCCAGGAGGCTCTAGGAGTAACGTCCTGGGGTGGCAGCAGAGAGACAATCTTGACGACATATCGAGCTATTCAGCCTGCATTGGAGTATGCTGCACCTGTCTGGCAGCACATCGTGTCGGACAGTTCCTGGACTAAGATGCAGCGAATTCAGAATGCTGCACTACTAATAGCCACTGGATGTGCAAAAAGCTCACCGATTGAGCACCTTCACGCCGAGGCCCGTATCTTGCCAGTGAAAGAGCATTGTCAGCTCCAGGCTCAGCAGATGTTTATTAATGTCCTTAAGCAACCTAATCATCCGTCGAGAAGGCTAGTAAATCCCGTGAGAGAGAGATCGATCAGAGTGCCGTTTGCCGATGCTCCGAACAAAGTGAATGTACAGAGATGGACCGACTCGAATCAAGAACGGCTTCGTCTCTTACGCGCGGAGCACACCCGGTTCGTGAAGGATCATCTCGCCAAAACGTCCGTCAACCCTATTCTCGGTAATGTGCCGCCCAGGGTATGTGATACCGAGTCCGAGCTCGGTAGGCGCGCCAGGTGTATCCTAGCTTCGTTGCGCTGCAGACATTCTCCATTGCTTATGTCTTACCTGCACAGGATCGACAATAGCCAGCCTGACGTGTGCCCGGACTGAGGAAACCAAAGCCACGACACTAAACACCTATTTGATTGTCCGAGGAGGCCAACAACGCTCAGTACAATAGACTTGTGGACGAATCCAGTGCTGGTCGCCCAGTTTCTCAACTTATGACGAAACCCCTCTCAGTGGCTGCAAAGAACTAAAAGATTTGCCAAAACTCCAGTTTCTGCTGGAATCAATCCCTAGTGAGTGTACTTTGTGAAACTCCGAATCAGTGCAAGTTTTTCTTACTAAGATCCAATAAATGTCTGAAATACCTCAAATGCCGCCATGCTGCCGCATTCTCCGCTCGAAATGGAGAAATCCTGAGGATCGTCCTCACTTCTGTGTTCTTCTCCACAATGCTTAGCCAAATCAGCATAAGCATGGAAAGATAGTCTGCAGGCTGGACAAATAACGTGAGATATCCCAGCTTCGACGGTGAAATGTTCACGCTAAATTATCGGATTATATCTCAAAATAAACGATTCTCTAAGCTTCATGAAGTCCTTTCTTGTTTTTCAAGTTCTATGATGAAACTTGTTTCGAAGTTATTGATTTCTGCGGAGTGTCGGAATGCAACCCCATTATCAAGCCGCTGAAAATATTACTCTGAAAACAATACGGCAACAAGTTAGCGCTGCAGCAGCTACGGCCTCAACCCTCTTACTGATCTTTCCAAACAAAAGGGTGGGCACTGGCCGGGGTAATCTAAAAACCACATGGAGAGATGGTTTCGAATCTCTGATGGAAAAAAAGTCGTCTCCTGTAGAAAATGAGGGGTGGGGGGGGGAAGTTTCCAATGCAGAACTCGGTACATAAGAGGCACACTACTTTGTAGACCCCACACCTCATTTGACACACTTTTGTAGGTCAGCACCATATCACGCCGTCCTCACGTTCACATTGATTTCACATATAGACGCGACGTTGTAAGGAGAAACCGTAGAAAAGGTGGTGCCTCGAAGGCCAGGCCTATTAGGAGCCTTTGACGATGTCATAACTTTCGCCCGACTCCTTCAATCTATGCCTTGAAGGCCCAGCAGAAAACACCGGTCTGGAAGCCCTGGCGGAGCACTAGACGTTAGAGCATACGAAAGCGCGGCAGACACGCCCACATCACGTCGATGAGGTGGCAGGCCAGCTACAGTGCGGCCAGTGTCACATGGACCGTGTCTACTAAACACCAGCACTCGAGCTGGCCTCAGGTCACAGCCTCACGGATTGCCGTACTCGTCACCGATGATCGGTCCCTGACAGCCGCAAGTGGCATTCCCAACTACCAGCCACCTCATCTCTCGTTCCCCATTCGCAAGCAGCGTGGATTGGTTGAATGGTTCAATGTCGCAGATGACCACACTGTACTGCCGTTCGACCTTTGGACGAACGGAGACGTCCAAAGGTCGGACAATGAGGCAGGGGGTCAGGTGCACTATCATGTGGCCCGATGGTGACACACGTTCTGCCGAGGTCCACGTCGTTAGATCCTGGTCGATGAGCCACTTAGGATGTTGACCTCTATTCTTTGGACGAGGTCCGTCCTGTAGGAAAGTAGGTTTTATGTACAAACTGAGAACGGTTAAAATGCCTAACCACCAATCTGGGGTTTTTTTCTGTTATGACGAGATACAGGGTCGATAACCGCACGCGAAGTGCCTTATCTCTATGTGTTACATTTCAGTGTGTGTTTCGTTGATTGCACATTGGAGTCATGAACCAGTGGGCTAGAGTGTAGCCGCATTGTCGAGAGGGTTGTTGCGATGAGTCCTTGTTGTCGCAGAGGTCTTAGTCCGCAGTCCATCAAGGCAGTAGGGCCTAGTAGTACTTATCCCGCAGTGGCAGTGTAGGAAGCGAGCTGAGCGTGCAGTCCCGGAAAGTTGGATCTTCCACCCGGGACCTACGGCATAGAGCCGTGGGTCCCGGGTGGAGGATCTCTCGTCAACCGCCGATGCATGAGAAGGAGGATCCTCCTCCCCGGATTCACAACAGACGACGCGAATGATGATCATTGCGAACGAATCAGTAATTGACGGTATCACCAGAACTGTCCCTCCAGATGTACGGTGTAGCCTCCAACAGCGGTGTCGATCTTCACCACATCCATTCTAATACAAGATTCTTAGAAGCAGTGTTCGCAGTGAAGCACGTTGGTTTCTTCAAAATCGCCTGCCGATTACAGAGGAAAAAAGTCACACATGACGGGCTGCGGCCAACTGGACACCCCTGCAGAATCGGGCATCCGTTAATTCCGACTTTTCAATAAAGCAGTGAGAGGCAAAAGCAACAGGCCTAAACTCGTCATAATGTGATTGCGACAGGTTCTACCTCGCCATTATATGCTACACCACTTCAATACAGCATGATCCTACAAGGGTGTCCATTTCAAGAGATACCTCCCCAAGACGGCTATGCCTCTAAAGCCCTTTCATAGTTTCCCGACCGACTTCGAATGACTCCTTATCGAATGTGGAACATCCATGCACCCTATCCTATCTATCTTATAGTTACGTCCGTGGCCTGTGTCCTCAAGAAAAAACGTTTAAATTCAAACCGCGGCTGGCGCGGTTGTTTAATTCTCAGAGATTGAGATTTAAACCGCCACACCAGCCACGGTTTGAATTTACACGTTTTTTTTTCTTGAGGAAACAGGCCGCGGATCTAACCATATGTCTTAAAGACACTGTCCAAGCTCGTGGGTAAAATTTGATATTATGGTCCGGACGCCCTGTGTAGCAACCCTGCCAAACGCGGAAACTCAACTCTCCGGAATAAGCGAGAAAAATCGAGCACCCATTCTCTACGCCCCCGAAATCAGCACCCATTCGCTCCGCCCTCTTCAGAGTTTTCGGTCTCAATAGGAACGAGCCCTTTCATGCACCACCTCATTGCGGTGATAGGGTGAACACCACTTGTTGGTGGCCAACGGTGCAAACCGGTCACGCAGTACGCAGTTTCTGTGTACGGGCGGCTATTCTTGTATCCTTAGCAGGGAACAAGCGAGAGTAACCAGACCAAAAAGAAACGCTCGGACAACTAAATCTGCGCCCCAGTACTCCGCGCACCGGATATGCTCCACTACGGCGTCGGAGGAAGCCTCTACCGGTGACGGGCCATCTAATCTCGGAGCAATAGGACGTCATCGGATACGGAAAATTGGAAACTCCCACACCACACGACATCAACAATGCCTTTACATATGTACATACAACTGCCGCACAATTGCATCGGAAACCGATCTCCGAACACTCCTTCTTAGAAGCCGGCAGATCAAGTACGATGTTATCGCTTTGCAGGAGACAAAGGCAGGACGGAAACCGTTAGAAAGACCTATCACAACGAGCTTATCGTCATCGGAGCCAAGGTGGACAATAAGAACATCGGCGGCGTTGGATTCCTCATTAATTCGACGGTGCACCACTTGGTAGATTCTCATAAAATCATAAGTCCACGTCTCGGCGTTCTGCGTTTAAGAACCGAAGAGCAAGGAATTGTGTCTATTATCAATGGATACGCCCCAACCTCTACCGCTGCGCAAGAAGAGCGTGAAGAGTTTTATGAGCTTCTGGAGAAGACTGTACATGAGGAGAGAAGCTACTATTAGCTGTTTGTTGGTGACTTCAATGCTATCGTCGGTACGAACAACAACGGCGGCGATTAGAGATCAGGACTGCATGGAGCTGCTTTTCGAAATGAAAATGGAGAACGACTGCTAGACTTCCTGTCGGCATGCCGCCTCTTTCAAGGAAACTCAATGTTCGAAAAACCATTAAAGGCAGCAGACACGCTCAAAAATGGTATCGATTTTATGACATAAATCAAAGGTTTGGAGCTGGTTGTAGTGGGAACTGACGAAAAAACGAACGAAAACTGTGTGCAAATAGTGGAATAACTGTTATTGTGTTATCAGGTGAAAGTGGACGAGTTTTACGGCGCGCGGTTGAAACAGCGAATATTAGCAGCAAAACGGTTGAGACAGAGATGCCGATGTACTCCTACAGCCTGTACTGGAACGTTAACCTCGTTGAAAGCATCAAAAACCAGCCAAAGGGACCGTATTAGTACTATCAATCTGGACGAGTTTGCATTTTGGGGCGGGGTTGCAGAAGCTCAGGGGCGGGGTTGCTGAAATTTTTCGATTTGCTTTGCTAAAATTTAGTAGTTTTGACTCGTTTTTGACGCTTCCAACGGCGTGAGAAGTTTACTAGAAGCCATGCGACTTCAGAAACGTAGTTATCTCAACAACTTTTTCGAGCGTGTCTGCTGCCTTTAAGTCGACAATGGACTTGGGAAAGCCCGAATGGCCAGAGAAGGTCGGAGATAGATCACATCTTGATTAACCGACGCTGGAGCTTGTTTGACGTGTCAGTGCTGCCTTCACTCGACACCGGCTCGGATCATCGGCTTTTACGTGCAAAGATATCGCTCAATAAGAAGATCTTCAGACGTGATACTCATAGGCCGGCACCTGCTCGGCTCCCCGTCTTCGACGCTGAGGTGTTGGAATCCGCTATCAAGTCCTACGCATGGAATCTTCACGAAGATCCAACGGTAGACTACGAAAATCTAGCCAAAGGCCAAATCGAGTGTGCGGAAATTTCGCGTCAAGCCAATACGACACCCATTCCAAGACTCAATAGCCTCGCCACTGCGCTCTTGGAAAAAAAGAAGAGTTATTAAACAAGATCCCAATGCCACTCATCTGGAGAAGGTCACCATCAACAAGTCATGCCGAATCGCTGTTAAGGAGTCGTTGCAAGCGTACAGAAGAACGAAGTTGCTGGAAGCGGCTCAAAAACGGATCAGTATGAAGCTCTGCAAGCGCGACCTCAGTGATCAGAAAGCTGTTGTATGTGCCCTCAAGGACAGAAATGGAGTAGTGCAGACATCTCGGAGGATCATGGAAGACATCACTCAAGAGTTCTACACGGATCTCTTCCGCTCATCCACACCTGTTCCAAGATGTGCAACGCCACCAGATGATGACCCTCCTGCCGTCCTGGAATCGGAAGTTGCTGTGGCCATTAGAAGCATGAAGAAGGGCACTGCCCCCGGTCCCGACAACATTTCGGTGGACCTTCTTCGCGCAGGAGGTAGCGCTCTCCACTCTCTTCTCGCAAGGCATTTCATCCACTACCTACGTCTTGGTAAGACTCCGGATGCATGGAGAGAATCAAAGACGGTGCTGCTGTTTAAGAAAGGCGCACGGGAGGATATTGCCAATTACCGACCCATCAGTCTTCTCTCAGTTGTATACAAGACCTTCACCAAGATTCTCCTCAACCGTATGGAACGAATCTTGGACGACTATCAACCAGTGGAGCAGGCCGGTTTCTGCAAAAACTTCTCCTGTATGGACCATATCCAAGCTGTCACTCAACTCATCGAAAAGAGTCGTGAATATCATCTCCCTCTGGTTCTCGTTTTCGTGGACTACAAGAAGGCGTTCGACTCTGTGGAGACCAATGCTGTCCTCAATGCTTTGGTCCACGCTGGGATCTCTTCCGCTTATGTTCACTTACTCGAACAGTGCTTTACGGACACGTCTACAACTATTCAACCGCTCGAACGAAAGTTGAAGATTCCAATCAAGAAAGGAGTACGGCAAGGAGACACCATATCGCCAAAGTTATTCACGGCTGCGCTTCAAGACGCCATGGCAGACTTGCAGTGGGACGACAGAGGCTGCTCCATCGATGGTAAAAAGATCAATAATCTACGCTTCGCCGACGATATCGTTTTGATTTCTAAAGTTACGGCTGAAATGGAGACGATGGTCAACGAACTCGATGCGGCTGGTAGAAGGATTGGTTTGGAGATGAATATGTCTAAAACGAAGATGATGGTGAATCAGTGGTGCGACAGTGAGACAGTGAAGCTGAATGGAGTCGCTCTTCAAAAAGTGGATTCATACGTATATTTGGGAAGAGAGCTGAACATGCTGAACAACATCGTCCCCGAAATATCACGGAGGAGACGCGGCGCGTGGGCAGCTTTCGGATCAATTCGGGAAGTGACCGACCAAATTGTGGATCCAGACTTGGGGGCTTCTATTTTCGACGTCGCTGTTTCGCCCGCAATGTGCTACGCGACGGAAACCTGGCCTGATAACAAGACTATCTCCAATGCCATGCAAACAACACACCGTGCTCTGGAGAGGTGTCTTCTGAAGACGAGCCGACGCCAGCAGTGGCAACAAGGCATACGAAAAACAGAAATGAGGCAGAAGTCGCGTTTGAAGGATCCGCTGCAGTATATGGCGAAGTCGAAGCATCGCTGGGCCGGCCATTTACTGCGAAGAACCGATGATAGATGGAGTCTCCGAGTTACAGAGTGGCTCCTAAGAGATAAAAAGAGGCCGCTGGGACGACCTCCATCAAGATGGTCTGACTCGATCTCGAAACATTTCAGGGACCGTGGTCAGTCATGCTGGATGCAAGTGGCCAGAAATCGCGCAGAATGGAAGAGCTGTGGTCCACGTTGAGAAGATCGCCAGCTGAATGGATCATCAAAGTATCAAAGTAAAGTAAGTAATAGGAACGAGAAGCGAAGTGGAATCTAATCAGAATCCATGTTCTTCTACCTGTAATCAGCCTAACTTTATGTGGTTTACTCCGGCGTGATAACTACGAACGACGAGGAAAAACAGGCCCGCGACTCCATTGTGATCAGCCCGACATTCTCTCCAAGATAAGCTTGCAAACTGGAGAACGATTCAGAGGTTGGACTGTGCCTTTGAGCCTCTTTCAAAGTGTGCCGTCCGACGTCGGATAGCTTGTTGTCAAATGTGATAAGCTAAGATAGATAAGATGGATAGGGTAGGGTAGATAGATATTTCACATTCGGTAATGAGTCGCCCGACGTGGGTCGGCCAACTATGAAAGAGGCCTAACTCTTGCAAGGGAAGTATAAGAAGCGTATGTCTGAACAGTAGAAATCAAATGTCATGTGAAAAAGCTCACGCCTTACATGGTAATATAGTGCAGGTTACCCGCCGCGAGTCATTTATCTGAAGGAGTCATAAGCTCCGAAAGTTTGCCGGCCATCGATCCCCTTCTAGTCTATGAATTGCTAAGCGCTTAATCCAACAGCATCGACGGCGCAGAGGGAGGGAGGAGCAGTGGTGGGCATGAGACCAGGGTTCGAATCCGCTCCAAATTTGTTTTTTGCAAATTCACGGAACTTTCATATTTTGATCAAGAATTATATCCCAAATGTCATTTTATCCGTTTGCTGCGCGCTTTAGCCATATCGACAGTGGAATAGACTCGGGTGCAAGGAAGTCAAGAATTGCTTCACATCAAGGATTTCCCATTGTTTTGGAGAACTTACATGATTCGAAACTATTCCATCACATATTTTGAACAATTTATCACTCTATGGTAAACTCAACATACACAAGCCTTTCTCGCACCAATGGTAAGCGGGCACATAATGCATGAAACATGAGCAAATTCCACAGTAGAGAATTCCACAGTACGAGATTAGTTGGAGTTTCGAATGCACCCGGGCGGACCAGAACGTAGCCGGCCTTGAACTACGCGCACTCTACAAGCTTTTCGGGTGATGGATGACACAGGATACGATGTACCAATGAAACGATCTAAAATTTCGAAATTTCGACTAGCACAATAGTTAGAACTGAAATCCGGGTATTACCTTCAGGATGATGTCTCGTTTCTGGATGTCAAAAGGAAGATCGTGGACGATCACGTGCGAGTGAAACCGCTGGAGCAGCGCTTTCACATATCTAATTGTTAAAAAAACCGACGTCTGCCGGCTGAACCAGGCTTGTAGCTCCAGGTGGTATGGTCAGAATCTGCAAGTTTTTTTTTCCGGCCGGACAAGAGCTTTATAGCGCGTTGATTGGAAAGACCACTCCACGAGCCGAGAAGAAGAACACAATTCTCTGGCATTTGCGGGATGAAAACATTCTCGAAAAATGCCAGTGTTGTTGACGTCGTCATGATATGGGATGATCCGATGACGACGTAAAAATTCTTTGTCTTGAATACACCCTTCAACGGGAAACGACCACCCGGCCCTGGTAATAGGACGAAGAGCATTTCTCCGACCTCGCCTGATGCTAAAATGGGGGGCATGACGATCAGACTATGGGTAGTCGCGGAGGCCGACTGCACCAACCGCACCGTCTTCTTCTCCCCTTTGCTTTTGCTACGATCGATAGAAGATGGATAAATTTGGCTTGCCGGTTTGGCTTCGGTGAACCTTTGAAGAGTTCACAGAACTAATACTTGCTAATACTTGTAACTGGTACATGACTCGTACTGTTACTTATTGGTACTATAGTGGATCTATCCACGGCAGGGACCGATGCACAACCCCTGCCGCCGGCACTGGTGGGCGCGCTGCGCAACTGGGTGGGCGCCCGATGGAGGGGCATCGATCGATTGCCGGCAGCACAGCTGACCAGCAGCAACGCATTTTCCTTGTTTTCATCCCTCTTCTGCTTTCTCCTTCCAGCTTTTTATCCTTCTTTTCCTATCTCCTACTTTTTCTGTGTCTCCATTATATTATAAACTAGGTTTTCTAATTGCCTGTGCGTTCGATTCACGTGTCTTCGTCAACAAACTACGTGATGTTCAAACTTTTTATGTAAAGAAGAAAGACAATACATAGACGATATATGTACTCACCTCTTGTTCCCTTGTCTTTCCTATGACTCATTTTTATTTGTCATCTTTTCGAAATCTCTGAAGCAGCATCCACGCGGTCCCGCGTGGAAACCCTTTTACGATAATTTTTTGAATCGGGCGCCAACTCCCCCTATATAAGGCGCTCAGTCTCATACTCATTATTATTCTTCTCGTCTGGACACCGCGTGTGCGGTTCTTCTAATAAACTCTTTGGTTATTCAGTGTCCAACACCCCTAGACAACACACGTCACGGCCCACACTACCCGACATAGGGGCCGAACCAGAGGAGAGAAGAAGCTACCGCCTGAATACCGGAAAAACCGGTTAGGCGCGATCCTGCCGAGATTATAAAGGGCAGAGAAAGTCTCCAAACAAGGAGGAGCAGTCTTCGTGACTGATCTTTCGTGTGTTGGCGACCGATATCTCGGGGTACAACCTGAGATTATCGATTTCTCTGACCGGGGTGACGTGTCTGTTGGTTCTTGCGAAATAGCATTGCGCTGAGTAGGGGAACGGGAACAACGGCCGAGAAGCACACATTACAAATTCGAGGATCAGGCCCTGATTATCGATTTCTCTGACCGACGTGCCGTGTCTGTTGGTTCTTGCGAAATAGCATTGCGCTGAGTAGGGGAACGGGAACAACAGCCGAGAAGCACACATTACAAATTCGAGGATCAGGCCCTGATTATCGATTTCTCTGACCGAGGTGCCGTGTCTGTTGGTTCTTGCGAAATAGCATTGCGCTGAGTAGGGGAACGGGAACAACAGCGGGAAAGCACACGGAGAAGACGTGGAAAGTCAGACCTGGGATTATTGATTATTGTCTGGGGTGCATTTGACTGTGGTACTCTTGTGAAATCGCATTAACGTTACGTATTAGAGTGGTAACAACAGCAAATAAGCACATCTATTACAGATAAAAATCGATATGGCTACCAATCATTCGCAGATGGATGATGCTGCGGAATTCGAGCGCATGCTACTGGACGAGCCTACTCCGTCGGATCAAATCGCTTCAATGAAGGCCACGATCGAGACGCTAGTAGGGACAGTACGAGAAATCCCGCAGAAGAGTGCGCTGCAGGTAAAACTGTCTCATTTGACTATTGCAGACAAACTTGCAGCCCTGCAAGACTTACCTAGCGCCTTGACTCAGATTATAGTAAACGAGCCAGACACAGAGAGCAGTCAGTTTTCCGAAATTGCCAAGAAACTTCTTGATAGAGAATGTATAGCAATCCAGGGAGAACTAGATAGGCTAGAACTAGTGCGCCAGCACGTCGCCAAAATCGCTGACCTATCGCAAGGAACGCTACAGGGCGCATTAAAAGAGCAGATAGTACAGGCGCATCATGGCGATATTTGTATGCAGGAACTGGCACGCTTGCTAAACGTCGATTCCACTGATGTAGTAGATAAGGTCAAGCTACTAGTCGAAAATGCGTCCACAGGGCACTTGAGAAAAATCACTTCAAGTGAAACGCATACTCTAGTAGACTCAAACCGTTCTATTCAGGATGCGGCATCGTCGTCGCGGCAAGGCATGGCAAGCAACGTTGTTATTGAACAACTCAACGTCCATGAGCTTGGAGACTCGGAATACCACGCTACATTCGACCCAATAGCCGCTGCACAAGGTGAGTGGCCAGCTCCTCAAATCGGTACACGATTGAATGGTGCTTTTCAGCAACCAAGGAGGAACGTGCAGCCGCCGAAGCAGAGGGTATTCCACCCGTCAACGATGACAACAACCAACAGACTCCAAGGTGAGCATTCGTACAACAACTCTTCTAAAAGTTCTGAGTTTGATCTTGCTAAAATGTTTGCGGCCATGACTTTACCCGAGGTAGAAACGTTTAACGACCCAAAGGGAAAAAAGTTCGGCGATTTTTTAGCTAGGTTCAGAATGAAATACCAGAGTTTTGGGTTGAGTGACGAGATGCTGGTTCACCTCCTCCTCTCTAAACTAGATGGCTACCCACGGTCGGTGGCGAATGCGCTGCCCAAGTCAGTTAGAGAAGGTGACTTTGAGTCTTTTGTTAACAATCTGAACGATAAGTTCAGGGAAAACGACTCCGCTACGCAAATGAGAGCGTACATGAAACTGAAAACTCTTCGGAAGCAGGGAGATGTCGCTAGTTATTGTGTCGAACTAGAAGGAGTGACACAGCAGGCGTACCCTGATGCCTCTGAACAGGAACTGTCACGCACACAAGCAGGAGAACTAGTGGCCCAGCTGTCCGACTGGCCTGAATACCTCCAGCTGTACACTACGATGGAGCTTGCACCAAAGGAATTCGCGTACGAGATGGTCAAGGCTTTAGCGCAGCGCTGTGAACGCAGCAGGGAACTTGCGCTGGCCACAAAGAAGACCACCGATTCGACCAAAATACGCAGTTTTCCGCAAGCAAGACGGAAAACCGTAGAGTACGAGAAACGTGCGGAAACTACAAGTATAGAAGGAAGCGAGAGTGCCGCGAAGAAAAAACTGTCCAAGTGTTACAACTGCAACGAAACCGGAAATTTCCGACGTGATTGCAAGAAGACACGGAGGACTAAGGAAACCATAACGGAACCTACGAATGGCAACCGTAAGACCGACGGACCCAGAGTGTTTAGTGCGTCACTGAACAAATGGTTCTGTGGAGCGGTAGAGACCTCAGCAGTTAAAGACGAATTAGTGGGAGAGGCTGTGATGGGAAACGTGACGCTGTTAGGACTGTCAAGGAAGGCACTCCTGGATACAGGCTCACAGATAAGTATCATCCCTCTCGGAATGCTGCGAACTGCACTCCATTCAGGATTCGATCTAGACGCTGATGTAGAGGAGATATCGCTGGAGAACCAAATGCCAGCATACGACGCGTCAGGAAATAAAATGACATTCAAAGGTGCGGTGAGACTGACTCTTGAAGTCAAAGACGGAGTAAAGCGCCGTGTTGCACTATTCGTGATGGATGGTGGGGACGAAACGCTAGTGCTCGGCACTAACGTACTTCACTCGTTGGGATTCAGTCTGACATCTTCAAGCAAAAGCCGGCAGTCGTTAGAGAAAGAAGGGAAGGGCAATACGACAGGCGATACACGGAAAATTGTTAATCGTCGAGGCAAGCAGACGGAGGAAGGATCTACTGCAGAGCATGCGATTGTAACAAAAAGAGTGTACATCCGCCCAGGAGAAACGAAACTCGTGCCCATAAGTTGCAGCAGAATCAGCGGAGAAGGGGTTCTCTGGTCAGATAGCGACTAATTACCAGACGTGGTATGTGACGGTTCAACAGACGTCTTCGACATCCCCGTAACCAACACCTCCGCAGGAGCGAAGATCTTCCGCGCTGGAGAGAGGGTGGGTAGCTACGAGGCTACACAGGTGGTCGAAGTTGAACCGTTCAAACACAGCGGTGATATGATGGAACGTACCGCTACGGCGGTAGAAAATCGGGAAGACGTGCTCTTGCAAACACTAAACAGCAAGAAAAAAAGCGAACAGGAACAAAACCTAGCGTCCCTGGTTAAGCGCTACGCAGATTTGTTTGCCGTCAGCGAGCAAGAGTTGACACAAACAACGTTAGTCGAGCATACAATCGAGACAGGTGATGCAAGCCCAGTTCGACAAAAAGCTCGTCCAATACCGCTAGCAACGCGTGTAGAACTTCGCCGCATACTAACCGACCTTAAAGCGCGCAATGTCATCGAGCCAAGTAATTCGAGCTGGGCGTCGCCTATTGTCTTGGTACATAAGAAGGACGGCACGCTGCGACTATGCGTTGACTACCGTAAGCTAAATTCATTGACGAAGGTGGACAGCTACCCCCTGCCAAGCATTGACGCCATATTACAGAGCTTGAATGGGAAGAAAAAGTTCTCTACTTTGGATCTATCGTCAGGATATTGGCAGATAAGCCTGTCAGAAGAGGCTAAAGAAAAATCGTCCTTCACAACCACCGAAGGATTGTACCAATTCAGAGTCTTACCGTTCGGGCTAGCTTCTTCCCCAGCGGTTTTCCAACGCTTAATGCATGTAGTACTCGCTCCTCTTCTAGGTGAGGAAGTCTTCTGCTATCTGGATGACATTATGATCGCAACAGTAACTACTGAACGGCATCTAGAAGTAATGGGAAAGGTGTTCGATGCATTGCGGGAAGCGCGACTGAAGCTAAACCCGAAGAAGTGTGTATTGATAGAGGACGAAGTCGAGTTTCTTGGTCACGTAATTGACTTCAGTGGACTTCACAGGGATCCTGCCAAGGTAGAAGCAATCCAACGCTACTCATTACCTCAGAATCGAGCGGAACTTCGAACCTTTCTGGGAATGGCCTCGTACTACCGCAAATTCGTCCTGGGATTCTCAAAGGTTGCGGGTCCACTACATGAGATGACCACAGACAAAGTGGATTTTGAGTGGACAAATGCTAGGCATGTTGCTTTTGATGAGCTGAAACGAATTATTACACAGGCGCCAGTCCTTACGCAACCTGACATCGAGGGAGCTCGTAGTGGACGGAAACCGTTCAGAATCCATACAGATGCCAGCGGCCAAGGACTAGGAGCAGTTCTAAGTCAAGAAGGCGATGATGGCCTGATACATCCTGTGTTTTTCGCGTCAAAAGGTCTCACAAAGTGCGAAAAAAGGTATCACGTTACGGATTTGGAAGCGTTAGCCGTTGTATTCGCACTCAGGAAGTTCCATATGTTTATCTATGGTCTGCCTGTGGAGGTTTACACGGATCACCAAGCGCTCACATCTCTGTTCAAACGGACGAATGTGTCAGGTAGAGTTCTCCGTTGGGCGCTTGAGCTTCAAAAGTACAACCTGAAGGTAATTTATCTGAAGGGAGCAGCTAACAAATTAGCCGATGCTCTTAGTCGTGGAGCTGTGCCTCTTCATGAGACTGCTGAAGAAGAGCCCATACCAAATGAGCTCATAGTTGGAGCAGTGTTTCAAGAGCCAGAATGGACTGCAGAGTTGAGGGAGCATCCGGTTTATGGCGGTGTCATCAGCGACCTGGAAGAAGGGAAACTGAACCGCGATGTTAGGTTTTCGGATGTAACTCGCAGGTGGAAAGTTGCTGATTTTGCAATGGACCAAGGGACACTTGTTCTACTAGAAAATGACACGCGCAAAAAGGTGGTCCCGCCTTCAAAGCGCAAAGCCGTTTTCGAAGAAGCACACTCTGGTCTGTTAGCCGGACATTTTGGCCCGAAGAAAGCGATTCGGCAACTTTCCAAGAGATTGTTCTGGGAAACACTGAGCAGGGATGTAACCAAATGGTCAGAGGAGCGCAGGGAGTGTTTGTGCCATAACGCCCGCCACCCTTTAACTCTGCCGCTCAAACCAATCGTGACCACTAAGCCGTACGAAGTAGTAGGCATCGATATATTGGAAATGGGTCAAACCTCAAGCGGAAACCGGTACATTCTGAGCGTAATAGACCATTTTTCCAAGTTTGGTGGAGCGTATGCATTACCCTCAAAGACAGCTGAAGCTGTTGCTAGAGTTTTCTTTGAGAGATGGGTAGCAGAAGGATGCCGTCAACCCAAAACCATACTCTCCGACTTGGGAGGCGAATTCGACAACAAACTGATGAATGAGTTGAAGGCCATTCTGGGAATCCAACATTTGTTCACAAAAGGGTATAACCCTCGGGAAAACGGTGTCACCGAAAGGTTCAATCGTACTCTCATAGGCATGCTCCGTAAGAAAGTAAAGGTTCCCAGCGAATGGGATAAAGTCTTACCATTCTGTGTTTTCGCGTATAACTCAACCGTTCACGAAGCAACGGGGGAATCGCCGTTCTTTCTCCTGCATGGAATGGACGCGCATGTTCCGTGGGAATCCGTCCCAGAGCACAATATTAGCGAGTACATGGTAGACATGGAAAGCTATGTTCAGGAGCTGGCGATTGGAACGGGAATCGCGCGCAAGTATGCAGTTGAGATCAATGAGAAGATGCGCGAAAGAATGAAGAAAGCCTATGATAAAGATAAAGGGGTATGTGAAAACCCAATAAACCCAGGTGACCGTGTTTATATGCGAGTTCCCAGCGAAAGACAGTCACTCAATCCAAAACTTACCAACCAGTGGGAAGGTCCTTATAGAGTTGTTGAATGTAGTGAGAATAGTGCACTAATCACTCTAATAGGACAGAACAAAGAGCCACTGAGGGTACCTTTTGATAATCTGCGGAAACTGCCACTGGGTATCACCGATGACCCTGTGAAGACACAGAGAAGCCGGGGAAAAAGAGGTCGCCCATGTAAAAATCCTTCACAGGACAGTTCGCAGATTGTGTGTAAAAAGATTACTGTTTCCAGGATCTTGCTCGGAATGAACGATCCGCTGCATCTACGCTACAGATGTCAATGTTCGTTGTTTGGTCAAATGGCACACGTCGCAATACCGAGCCTAACACATCCTATGGCAAGATCCAAGAAAGTGCACGACATGCTCCAACTCGCTAATGTCGCTTCAATCTCCGAACAATCGTGTTGGGGCGATCAGCGTAAAGAAGAGGAACTTCGGAAGAAAAATTCCTCGTATATCACTCCATATGGAATTGCACTTGCTATGGACGCTCACCGTCGTCGTTGTCATGAGTACGCCCTTGCACTGGAAGATGGCAAAGGCAAGCGTTTTGAACAAGCTGCACTCTTTCCGTGGCCCGTGCCTTATGACGCTGGAGCTCATCTGACGACAGCCATCGCGTTGCTGGAACACATACGCCTTCCGGGAGTTCAAGCCAGCGCAGATCAGACAATTTTCATTGCCCTGCCGTCATCTTTTGCACGTGCTAACGCGGAGGTGGATTCTCCCGAAAATGTGGAACTGTATGTGTATGCAGATTGGAGTACACTTGCACAGAAGATTATTGCGATGCCGATTGTCACATCGATTGTGATTGTATGGCCTGATGCAACTCCGGAAAGTCGACCGATGAGGCAAGCACTGATCTGTCTGGAGCGTCACTTGCAGAGTGGTGGAGCCTTAGCATTCTTCCCGAGTCCCTATGAGGACGACAACGTAGCTGAATGAACTTACGCGGGAACAGTTTGTGCCGAATACGTGAAGTACATCACGGGGCCTAAGCGAAGGTTCGAGGCCATTGTAAGGGACCATTACAGCGATGTCCTAGAGCAGAGTCCACACACCCGTCCAGCCAATTGTTTTTGAGGACACCCACGCTACAGAAAGACACCGTTCACTGGTCGACAGATTATGTGGTTCCTGGAAAAGGTGCGCCTAACTGTAAATGATCTGATCAAGATGGATGTCTTCGATATGGCATCCCCAGAATTGAAAGAAATTCGACGTAAGGAAAAGCTGGCGAAAAACAAGAGGCGTAAGGAGGAAAGAATGCCTAATTTCTGGGTAGTTGAAGACCCTCAGCGCTGCCGCCACGAGCGTCAGCTGACCTTTGAGGAGCCTTGTCGCCAACGTGATCCGAGAGAACGACATCGTATGGAACCGGATCAAGCAAAGTGCCGCCGTATGGAAACGGCTTCTACGCCTGGGCCATCTTCAAGTAAACTGGGACGTTCCGCCGATCGCCACCGAAGCTGCTATGATGATTATGGACCCAACCGCCGTCGCTGCTACCACCAGTTCGAGGAGACTAGCCACCAACGTCGCCGCCACCAGATGAGCCACCAACGTCGCCGCCACGAAATGAAACATACGAGCCGAGACGACTCTCCTTCTACCGGAGGCATGTAAAGAAGAAAGACAATACATAGACGATATATGTACTCACCTCTTGTTCCCTTGTCTTTCCTATGACTCATTTTTATTTGTCATTTTTCGAAATCTCTGAAGCAGCATCCAAGCGGTCCCGCGTGGAAACCCTTTTACGATAATTATTTGAATCGGGCGCCAACTCCCCCTATATAAGGCGCTCAGTCTCATACTCATTATTATTCTTCTCGTCTGGACACCGCGTGTGCGGTTCTTCTAATAAACTCTCTGGTTATTCAGTGTCCAACACCCCTAGACAACACACGTCACGGCCCACACTACCCGACATTTAATCCAAATTCTTTTTTTCAGGTTAATATTCCATCGCACAGGCAATTATAATACTAAGATAATAATGGAGAAACAGAAAAAGTAGGAGATTGGTAGAGAAAAAGGGAGTTAGAATTATGGAAGGAGAAAGCAGAAGAGAGAAGAAAACGAGGGGAATGCGTTGCTGCCGATCAGCTGTGCGGCCGGCAATCGATCGATGCCCTTCCACCGGGAGCCCACCCAGTTGCGCAGCGCGCCCACCTGTGCCGGCGGCAGGGGTTGTGCATCGGTCCCTGCCGTAGATGGATCCACTATACTAACTCATGTAAAATATGTGATGTAATAGCTCCGAATCATGTAAGTTCTCCAAAACGTGGGAAATCCTTGATGTGAAACAAATCCTTGAATCCCTTGCACTCAGTCTATTTCACTGTCGATATGGCTAAAGCGCGCAGCAAAAGGATAAAATGACATTCGGGATATAATTCTTGATCAAAATATGAAAGTTCCGCGAATTTGCAAAAAGCATATTTGGAGCGGATTCGAACCCTGGTCTCATGCCCACCACTGCCCCTCCCTGCCTCTGCGCCTTCGATGCTGTTGGCTTAAGCGCTTAGCAATTTAGACTAGGAGGAGATCGATGGCCGGCAAACTTTCGGAGCATATAACTCCTTCAGATAAATGACTCGCGGCGGGTAACCTGCAATTTATTAGCATGTAAGGCGTGAACTTTCCCACATGACATTAACTTTCTACCGTTCAGACATAGATACGCTTTTTATACTTCCCTTGTTAGCTTCTCACAATTGATAACGAATTGTCCGACGTCCTCAGGAGCTCGCTGAAAACCACTCTCGCAGGTTCCACTTCTTTTCCGATTTGCAGGATCATGGCAGCATATACTGCGGATACACCCACTCAGTCATGATTGGTCCATGATTTGTAACGTATACGGTTTACCGGACGGTATATGCTACATAGATGCTGTAAATGCCAGCATATCCCGCGCACATAGCAGCGTATCCTGTGAGGTCCGTGGAGCGCTCAAAAGGTAAACGAGGCACTCAGACTTTTGTGGTATGCGATATCAGGATTATCAACATGTTTAGACGAAGATATTAACAATGTTGCTGGTATAAAAGCCTCTTCATCTTACCGCGCGCCCCAGTCGGCTCTTCGGAGTCGGACCTGGTACTTTCCAGAAGATCCTACGGATACCGGAGCATAATTTTTGTTGCCGAGGGGATCTCTCAACGGCTAGCGGGAGAGGGTGTGGTTCCCTAATGCGCAACCATCTTCCCCTACGGTAGGCAGTGAGGCGTACCCCCACCGTGGAACGTGTCCCTACTCTTGTGGAAATCCCAACAGGAAGGACCCCTGTTGTGGGATGTCCCCAGGGTCCCCTTTGGGAGCCGAGAATTCATTGCAGCAATATATGCTGCACTCAAAGCAGCATATGCTGCAGAAGGGGAGATGAGGCTTGAGGAAATATGCAGCTAAACTGCTGCTAGCCAAAAATCCATATCGGCAGAATATAGGGCACACAGGGCACGATATACTGCGAGAACTCCACCTCGTTTTCCAATACTACCCTCGCAGCTCGGCCGGTGTTCCTGTCTTGGTGCGAGAGTGGTATTCAGCGAATTCCTGAGTCGGCCGGCAAACTAAAGCCCCCTTCACAGTTTGCCGGACGACGCCGTCCGACACGTAAAAGATAGGGCTGCGGCGTCGGTGCTGCCAGCACTGCAACGCCGACCGACCGAAGTCGCAGTGCGGTGAGATCATTGATACGGCATCGGAGCAAGTCATGACGGGTGTTGTTTTCGCCTTACATTTTGCTGAGAAGAGTCGGAAATGACGACTGTTTACCGCAACTTCTTTCGCACCACGATGCGATGCGGTGTGACGAAGCATGCCGCAATTTCGATGTGCGGCGCTGTCCGATGTCGGTCGGCGAAGAAATGTGAGATGGGCTTAAGGCCTAGGCCACAGTTGGCCGATCGGCGTAGCCAGCCCGGACGATAACCATGAAAGACATGAATGAGGAGAGGTGTAAAAAAAAAACACCCGGTGTGGCCGACCCGACCGATATGCAAATGACATTAGGTGAGAAATGAATATTATCACTGATTTCATTCCTTATATTTCCAACATATCGACTGCGTCGGCCACACCGGGTTTTTTCTCTACCTTCCCCTTCTTCTTCTTTGCAGCCACATCGAGGGTTTTGTCAAAGGCGGAGAAACTGGGCGACCAGTAGTGGATTCGTCCACAGATCCATTGGGGTCAGCGTGGTAGGTCTCTTCGGACTGTTAAATGAATGTGAAGGTGTTATGGCCGAACCGAAGTCCGGACAAACATCAGATTTGCTGCTGTCAATCTTGCTGACGTAAGACATAAGCATTGTAGAGTGACCGCAGCGCAGCTATGCGAGTGTGCATCTAGCCCTTCTTCCGAGTTGCACTCGGATGTGCAGACTGGTGGCGGTACTTCTCCAGGAGTTACGGCCGCCCTCTCTAGTTGACACCGTACGAACTTGGTGTGCTCCTCGCGCAGAAGATGGAGTCGTTCTTGCTGTGAGTCATGCCGTCTTTGCCAGTAGACTTTGCTTGGAGCATCGGCAAATGGCTTTCTTTTAGCTCTCTCTCTAAAGGGATTAGGCACTCTCCATGACGGATGGTTTGGTTGTTTTATAACGTTGATACGGGATTGTTGCGCTTGCAGCTGACAGTGCTCCTTCGCTGGTAGTAAACGTGTTTCAGCATGCAAGTGCTCGACTCCTCAATTCCAGTTTCTCAATTTCAGTTTTTAATTCTAGTTTCAGTTTTCAAGTTCCTCCTCAAGACATCAAGGTCGTTGCATATGCGGATGATATCACTATTCTGTGCGGGTCGCGACATGAATGCAGCCGCCAGTAAGATCAATGACTGCTTGATCGAGTTGAAATGTTTTCTCGACAGCAGAACGCTCACGGGATCTGCCTCTAAATCATCCGTTACCGTCTTTTCCACTTATAATGCGGAGCCCAGTGCCCATCCTATGGTAAAATGGGACGAAACTCAATTGCCGGCCGCCCGATTCCCCAAGAAGAAGACCTAAACAGGCAGCAGCGACTGTTTATCCATACGTGTTCCATCTCATTGTTTTGCAAGTGGGAATGCTCTACGAGTTTTACCAAGTTTCAACTTGCCAACTTCCTGCGTATTCAGAGCTAAAATGATGTGGATAAACGGTCGCTGCTGCCTGTTTACGAGGCCCCTTCCCCAAGCTATTCGGACTCGTGTTGATCCTTCGTTGAATTTTCATAAGGACACTGAGCAGAAGCAAGCCACAGTGAAAACCAGACTCAATGTCCTACGTGCTCTTTGTTTAACGTCCTGGGGGTGCAGTAAAGAAACGATCCTGACCACGTATAAGGCTATTGTGCAACCCGCCTTGGAGTATGCTGCGCCAGTCTGGCAGCGCATCGTGTCGGACTCATCTTTGTCCAAGCTGCAACGCGCCCAAAATTGTGCTTTGCGAATCGCGACGGGCTGTTCTAGAAGCTCTCCAATTGAGCACTTACACGCCGAAGCTCGCATATTGCCAGTTAGAGACCACTGCCAACTCCAGGCGCAACAAATGTTCATAAACATCGTTAAGCAGCCTAATCATCCGTCGCGAAGAGTATTAAACCCAGTAAGAGAGAGATGTATCAGAAAGCCGTTCGCCGATGCTCCCTCGAAAGTAGATGTGCAGAGATGGACTGAAGCACAACAAGAACGCCTCCGTCTCTTGCGCGCGGAGCATACCCGATTCGTGAAGGAGTACTTGAACACAAATGCCATGAACTCCATTTTGGGTGTCGCACCTCCCAAGGTCAGCGAGACCGAGATGGAAATTGGCAGGCGTGCCAGGTGCACCCTTGCCTCGTTACGCTGTGGACACTCCCCAATGTTGAAGTCAAATCTGCATAAGATCGAGAGCAGCAAGCCTGACGAGTGCCCGGATTGCGGTGGCCAAGGGCATACTACTGCACACCTGTTCAAATGCCCGAAGAGACCAACTACATTGACAACAACCAACTACATTGACAACAATGGATTTGTGGATGAACCCAACGCTAGGGGCCGAGTTTCTGAACCTATGACGAGAACCCTCTCTGTGGCTGCAAAGAAGAAACGCTCGACAGGAACAACCGGTGGCGATGCGAAGAGCGGCATTCTGTACGCGTTCCATCTTAGTTCAAGAGGAATCTGAGACTAGATGCTGCCAAACAGGTGCGGCTTACTCCAGTGCGGGCTGGAGAATCACCTTATACGTAGTGAGTATAGTTTCCTTGCTGCTTCCCCTTGAGGTACCGCCCAGGGCCCTGAGTACATTGAGCTTGGCTTTGACGACAGCCTGCTTCTGCTCGGTATTTTTTGAAACTTGAGCGACGAATCGAGCATAAGACCGAGCAATTTTGGAAATAGCGCAGCAGGTTGACGGTCTCCATTCCACTCTACGTCCGGATGAGCGCTGTGCTCGGAAGGGTCCGTTGTGAGAACGGATACTACGACTTGGATGCAGAGATCTTTAGCATCTTCTCGTCGAAAAAAGCTCTTCAGTGCAATCAGGTACTCATTGATCTTATTGGCGGCCACCTGCATGCTTCGATCTTGACGCATGATAGTAATGTCATCTGCATACGCGACAACCTTGATATCCTGTGGCGGCTCAGGCATATCTTCTAGGTACAGACTGAAGAGAGCTGGCGATAGGGCACCGCCCTGCGGAACTCCAGCTGCGATAGGAATACTACTGGAGACATGGTTCTGGAACATAACTTTCGCTCGTCTTCCCTTGATGAACGCCGATCCAGGACTCCATGGTTTACTGTGTCGAATGCCTTGGTGAGATCTAAGGCTACAGCCACATTTATCTGTGGCTTCTTGGAACCCATCAATGGCAAAGCTTGTAATTTCCAGCAGAGCTGTCGTGGTGGAATGCAGCTTTCTGAATCCGTGCTGAAACACCTGGTTCTTACTGTGCTCTGCAAGGTCCTTTACGATCAGTTTTTCAGCTACTTTAACAAAAGAGGACAGCAAACTAACGGGGCGATATCCCTTGACTGAAGCTTGGGGCTTGAAAGGCTTGGGCAGTGGCACGACGTTAGCTGCTTTCCAATTCTGCGGGATAGTGCACGAACTGAACGAGGTGTTTATCAAGTCAGTGAGAAGCGGAAGGATTTCAGTTGGTAACTTCTTCAAGACAGCAGGACATATTCCGTCAGGGCCAACAGCTTTAGAGTTCCGCATATCCTTTATAACCTTCTCAACTTGCGTCGTAGTGAACGCTTCGACCGTGCTAATAAGCGGGAGGCGGCACAGCTCTCTTACTATCACTATGTTCTGCGGACCACGCTTTGCACTGGTGATGAAAAAACTTTTCCCGAGCGCATAAGTGGCTTCCTTTCCTGATTTGAATACAACGTCGTCAAATTCAGTTAAGGAGACTTTGGCAGGCGAGCTCTTACACGAGAGCTTCCGTAAAACCTTCCAAGTAGCTGCACTGTCCGTCTTGAAATCCAACTGCCCAGTAAACTTTTCCCACACTTCTTTCCTGTGCCTGTCTAAATCCTTTTTGATCTCATCGTCAAGTTCAGCAACGACGGGGTCCAGATGGTTGACCGCTCTCCTGGCATCTCTTGTCCTGATCTTATCGAGGATCTCCCTTGTGACATTTGGATAGAACGTCTTGACGCGACCGACAG
The DNA here is from genome assembly GCA_029168955.1 of Aplectana chamaeleonis. NCBI lineage: Eukaryota > Metazoa > Nematoda > Chromadorea > Rhabditida > Cosmocercidae > Aplectana > Aplectana chamaeleonis. The sequence continues at coordinate 44,757 of JAPDOI010001792.1, read as the reverse complement.
GAGTAGCCGCTTTCATGGCTCTGCGGATCGCGTCAGATAAATGGCACTCTTTCTGGTGCACGTCGCCATTCCAAGGGTAATCGGCCGCTAGGTGAAGCGCAACCTCACTGTACACGCGCCAGTCTGCTCGGCCTAAATTAAGATAAGAATGTTGACGAACAACAGAATAGGGAGCGAGGGAGTTAAAGAGATCGATGTGGATAAAGACGGGGACATGGCCACTTGACAGAGTAAATGAGGTGGACCATGAGCAAGAATTAGAGAGGTTGGATGAGACTAGAGATAGCCTCCATTTCCCTGCTACTCGCATTTTTTATCACTATCACTAAAGTAGTGCGGTTTTGAGAATGATTTCTTCATGTTCATTATTGAGGTTTTCGAAAAACAACCGCTTCGCATCTACGATTGTGATAATATGACTGCTAGTAGCGAGGAATTGAAGGATATGTCTGGGCTGGAGGATCGGCCGTTGGTGGGGAGACGAGTGGGCTGATCACCGTTTAAGATGACCGGGTCGCAGTCCTCTGCCCATTCTTCGACGTCATTTCCTCTAGCATCAGAGCCAAGAGACGAGCAAAAAGTGTGAGCGTTAAAATTGCTCGCGAAAACAACCGTAGATGATAGGGAGCAGTCGTAAAGCTGCTTGAGAAGTGGAAAAGGATTGTAAGAAGAGGGGCATGAGGTAGTAGGTGGAATATATAGGTACTCTTTCGGAATAGACGACATACCTATAATAATTAGATTCCTCGTTGTTTTATATATGTTCTTTGCATAATTTTTGCATGTTGCTCTATGCTTCTACATGTTTAGAAGCAAAAACATGAGAAAATGATCCTGTAGCAGCATGCTAACATCTTTTTTTACCAGAGTGGGTCGTCTATTCCAAAAGAGTGCCAATATATATGTTGAAGAGAGAAAGAGGTGTTTTAAGAGGGAGATGGATTGGTAGGTACTCGAGAGTACCATTGCTGCCGAGATGTCGTACGTTCGTGCCGTGGCAGTGTGGAGGAAAGAAGACCACCTCCGTGCAAACCGACGTCAAAACCTTTGCGTGGAGGGTTTCTGTCATGGGAGAGATGCTGGCTGGCTGCAGCTCTCCTAATGATTCTATTACAAAGGGCCGGCATCGAGAAGAATCCAGGACCCGCTCAGGAGTACCCATGCGCCACATGCAGCAAGAAGGTCACCTGGAATGGGATAAGTGTCCAATTTTTGGATTTCAGAGGTGGGTGCATCTCTCCTGTTCGGGTCTCAGTTCTGTGAGGCATCACGATCCTTCCTTCCGTTGTGTTCTGTGCTCTGCCCCCAGTAACTCTGATTCCCCATTCACCAACCGCCCCTCTCTATTGTTCATATTAACCTCAATGGCCTTCGTGCTAAGTTGTCTGAACTCTCTCTCTCTCTCTTTTTGCCCGTACTCATCATCCTGATGTCATAATGGTTCAGGAAACCAAGGTTTCTCCTTCTACTACCGCTCGTCACCCTAACAATCCTGGCTACACTGCTTATCATGCTCCAAGGTCAGCTCACGGCGGAGGAGTTTCCACTTTCGTATTATCTAATATACCCTCTCATATCATACCAAACACCCGATCGGACGGTACTCTTGAGTACTTACCTATCCATCTCCCTCTTAAAACACCTGTAACTCTTTTTAATATCTATATCCCTCCTACCACGTCCTCTCCCCAATCTTACGACCCTACTCCCTCACTCAAGCAGTCGTACGACTGCTCACTTTCACCCTCCGTTGTCTTCGCAGGCGATTTCAATGCTCATACATTCTGCTCGTCGCTTGACACTGACGCTAGAGGAGAAGACGTCGAAGAATGGGCGGAGGAGTGCGCTCTGGTCATTCTCAACGATGATCAGCCCACTCGTCTCCCGGCCAACGGCCGATCCTCTAGTCCAGACATCTCTCTTGTATCTTCTCATCTCTCCAGCGCCTGCTCTTGGTCAACCGCTACAACTCTGTCCAGTGATCATATCCCCGTCTTTGTCCATGTCGATCTCTCAAATTCTCTTGCTCCTTATTCAGGTATCCGTCAAAGGTCTTATCTAAATCTTTGCATTGCTGTCTGGCGCTTGTTCAGGGAGGTGGCACTTCGCCATGTGGATGACTACCCATGGAATGGAAACGTGCACCAGAAGGAACGTCACTTGACCGACGAGATTCGCAAGGCCATGAAAGCAGCCATTCCGGAGGGCCGAGTTAAGACCTTCTTTCCCAATGTCACCAGGGAAATCTTGGAGAAGATAAGGACAAGGGATGCAAAGAGAGTCGCAGATCACCTGGATCCGACCATTGCTGAGCTGGACAGCGAGATTAAGCGAGATCTGGACAAGTGCAAGGAGTGTTGGGAGAAATTCACGGAGAAGATGAATTTCAAGAGTGATGGAGCGTCAACTTGGAAAGTTCTCAAGAAGATCTCGGGCAAGAGCACCTCCACCAACTATTCCACGATCGAGTTCGAGAATGGAGTTTTCAAATCGGGTAAGGAGGCTGCAACTGCTCTCGGAAAGAATTTTTTCATAACTCAGGCTATAAGAGGGAAGCAGAATCGAGTGACTGTAAGAGAGCTCTGTAAGTTGCCACTCATGAATGAAGCAGAAGCAGTGACGCCCGCGCAGATTGAAAAGGTGGTAAAAGAGATGCGCAACTCGAAGGCTGTAGTGCCGGATGGCATTATTCTAGCGGTCTTGAAGAAATTGCCGAGTGAGATTATGCCAATCCTGGCTGACGTCAGGAACACATCCTTTCGCACATGCATCATACCCCAAGACTGGAAAATGGCAAGCGTCGTTCCGTTGCCCAAGCCAGGTAAATCGCCATCCACGACCAAGGGATACAGGCCAACAAGTCTTTTATCACCAATCGCAAAGGTCGCTGAGAAACTGGTCGTCAAGGAGCTGGCCGAGCATAATAACAATCAGCAGCACCAGCGTGGATTCCGAAAATTACACTCTACCACCACGGCGCTGCTGGAGATTGTGAGCTATGTTTTGGATGGCTTCAACGCCGGAAAGCCTCAACGCACTGTTGGAGTAGCCTTGGACCTCACGAATGCGTTTGACACTGTCAACTTGGGCACACTGTCTGAGAAGCTATTGAGGTCCACCATCCCGCCTTGGCAGAAGCGATGGATTACCGCACTCATCAAAGGGCGCCGAGCAAAAGTGCTGTTTCAGGGACATAACTCTAATAGCATCCCCATCGAAGCCGGTGTCCCTCAAAGAGGAGTCATATCGCCTCCTCTGTTCAGTCTTTACCTTGAAGATTTGCCCCCCCCCAAGTGACATCGAAGTCGTTGCGTATGCGGATGACATCACCATCTTGTGCCGAGACAGAGACATTAATATAGCTGCACGCAAGATCAATAGCTACCTCGTCGTTCTGAAGAGCTTTCTCGATGATATGATGCTCACTGTCTCTGCCGCTTAATCATCTGTATCAGTTTTCTCCACTGACCCTAAGGAACACTGCGCTCACCCCGTTGTGAATTGGGAAGACGCTCGTCTGCCTGCTGCACGTTTCCCTAAGCTGCTCGGCCTAGTATTGGATCCTTCGTTGGGGTTCCACAAGAATACTGAGCAGAAACAGGCTACTGTAAAAGCAAAGCTGAACGTCCTACGAGCTCTGGGAGGAACGTCGTGGGGAAGTAGCAAGGAGACAATTTTGACCACCTACAAGGCAATATTGCAGCCGGCGTTGGAGTACGCTGCACCGGTATGGCAGCACATGATATTGGATTCATCGTGGACAAAGATGCAGCGAGTTCAAAATGCTGCTCTTCGGATTGCCACAGTGTGTGCTAAAAGCACCCCAGTGGAACATCTTCATGCTGGAGCCCGAATTCTGCCAATTAACGAGCAATGCCAACTCCAAGCGCAGCAACTGGTTATCAACATTGTCAAGCAGCCTGACCACCAATTAAAAAGGATCATGAATCCCGTGAGAGAGAGACATATCAGAAGGCCTATTGCGGATGCTCCCGAGAAAGTTAATATACAAAGACGGACGGACTCCCAACTGGATCGTCTGCGTCTTTTACGTGCGGAGCACACCAAGTTTGTCAGGGATCACTTGAGTAGGATGACCGTCAATCCCATATTGGGGGTCGTACCACCCGTAGTCAGCAACACCGAGATGGAACTCGGTAGGCGGGCTAGAAGTACCCTTGCCTCGTTACGCTGCGGTCATTCCCCTATGCCGATGTCATACTTGCATAAGATCGATCGCAGTAAGCCTGACGAGTGCCCGGACTGTGGTAGCCGTGGCCACACAACTGAGCACCTATTTGATTGCCCAAAGAGGCCGACCACTCTGACCACAATGGATTTGTGGACGGATCCGGTTTCAGTCGCCCGTTTCTTGAACCTTTGACAAAACCTTCCTGCGGCTGCAAAGAAGAAAAAGAAGAAGAAGAGTCAATTCGTGTGGGTGTTGTGTATGGATTTTATGGCATCTCGTCCCCATAGCCGTTCACCCTCAACTCGGGAATCGAAAATTGAACTTTAAATGATAGGTCCGAACTTTAAATGATAGGTCTCTTTAATCTTTGTGTTTGATAGATCAGGTATACCCAACCTAAGCTTTGAAAGGGGAGGAAACTCTTACCTGTGGCAAGCTACGACTGAGGTGTGATATCACCGCGGGGACGAGATGCCCGGAAACCTTGTGTATGAGGTGAGGGGAGAGTAGATAAAACAAAGGTTGAAACTCCTCCGTCAAGAGTTGACCTAGGAGCATGGTAAGATGTGTAGCCTGGAATATTGGAATGAGGATGGGTAGTGGATGGAGAGCTTGGTTTCTTGAACCAAGATGACGTCTGGATGGTAAGCAGGGTCAAGCGAGGTTGCGAAATTTCGCAACGGGGGTGAGGGGGGGGGAGTCGCAAAAATTTTGGCCCGAGAAGATTACGGGAGATCGCAAAAGTTTCGGACCAAAAACGAAATTTCGGTGAAGATATCCTACCGATTCCCGATATTTTTGGTGACCGAAGGAAAGGATCGTAGCTTTGCTCTTGTTTCAGACGCTTGAGTCCGACCACTGAACAAATTTTCGGCCTCGGGGGGATCGCAAAACTTTTGGATTTTGGGAAGAAATTTTCGATGGTGGGAGGGGGGGGGGGTCGCTCGGATTCCGAAAAATTACGCAACGCCCCGCTTGACCCTGATGGTAAGTACGTGCGAAGAGAGAGCTGAGAAAGCTTGGCACGAAGGCCGTTGAGATTTATATGTATAATGGAAAGGGGGCGATTGGAGTTGGAGCAATCAGAGGTGGTAGGTGAGGAGCACAAAACACATTGAAAAGAAGAGTTATGATGCCTCACGGAGCTGAGACCCGAACAGGAGAGATGCGCCCACCTTTGGCATCCAAAGCATTGGACGCTGGTTCCATTCCACGTGACACTCCTGCCGCATGTGGCACATGGGTACTTCTTCTTCTAAGCGGGTCCAGGATTCCAATCCACGCCGGCCCTTCGCAGGAGAATCTGAAAGAGAGCTCTGGCCGGCCAGCACCTCTCCATGACAAAAACCCTCCTTGAGGAGGGATGACGTCGGTTTGCACGGTGGCGATTTTCTTTCCTCCATATGGCCACGGCACGAACGTACGACATCTCGGCAGCAACCTTTCCCGTCCATGTTTTGCATACGTATCGACCGGGTTGGTCAGGGCAGGTCACAGCGCTTTTTTTTAACCAACTATGACCAAGGTCTAGAAAAGCGGCTTAAGAAAATAAAGAACGACGCAGATGAAGCCCGTCATTTCTTGCGACAATCAAGTAGAAGCGGTTGGTTGGAGATCAAAACGCCGGAAACTCATGGGATCACGTCCACAACCGCTTAAGCGAGTGCAGTTGTCTTCTTCTTCTTCTTTGCAGCCACGTCGAGGGTACTGTCATAGGTTGAGGAACTGGGCGACCAATAATGGATTCGTCCATAGGTCCATTGTGGTCAGCGTGGTTGGTCTCTCCGGACAATCAAACAAATGTGCCGTATCGTGGCCGTGGCATCCACAGTCTGGGCAAACGTCCGATTTGGTGCTGTCAATCTTGCTAACATATGCCATAAGCATAGTAGAGTGACCACAGCGCAGCGATGCCAGGGTGCATCTGGCCCTCCTTCCGGATGTGCAGACCCGGGGCGGCACCACTCCCAGGATGGGATTTACCGCCGTCTTTTCCAGATGACACCGTACGAACTGTGTGTGCTCCTCGCGCAACAGACGGAGTCGTTCTTGCTGTGAATCGTGCCATCTTTGCAGATTGACTTTGCTTGGAGCATCGGCGAATGGCTTTCTGATCTTTCTTTCTCTGACGGGGTTTAGCACTCTCCAAGAGGGGTGGTTTGGTTGTTTGACAATGTTGATGAAAAATTGTTGGGCCTGGAGCTGACAGTGTTCTTTTACCGGTAATAATCGTGTCTCCGCATGCAAGTGCTCGACTGGGGAACTTCTTGCACATCCGGTGGCGATTCGAAGAGCCGCATTCTGTATGCGTTGCATCTTAGTCCAAGAGGATTCCGAAACTAGATGCTGCCAAACTGGTGCGCCGTATTCTAGTGCAGGCTGGAGAATCGCTTTATACGTCGTAATAATGGTTTCTTTGCTACTGCCCCATGATGTACCGCCCAGGGCTCTGAGCACATTAAGCTTCGCTTTGACGACGGCCTGCTTCTGCTCGGTGTTCTTATGAAACTTGAGCGATGGATCGAGCACCAGACCGAGCAGTTTGGGAAAGCGAGCAGCAGGTAATCGATCTCCGTCCCACTCGACATGCGGGTGAGCGCTGTGCTCCGAAGGATCCGTTGTGAGTACGGATACCGACGATTTGGATGCAGAGATCTTTAGCATTTTGCGGTCAAAAAAGCTTTAAGTGTGACCAGGTACTCATTGATCTTGGAGGCGGCCACATGTATATCCCGATCCCGACACATTATTGTCATATCATCGGCATAGGCGACCACCTTGATATCCTGGGGGGAGCGGGCATGTCTTCGAGCTACAGACTGAAGAGGGCAGGCGATAAAACGCCGCCCTGCGGAACTCCAGCTGCAATAGGAATACTATTGGAGACATGGTTCTGGAACATAACTCTGGCTCGTCTGCCCCTGATGAATGCCGATATCCAGCGTTTCTGCCACGGCGGTATTGATGATTCGAGTAAGTTGCTTGACAGAACTCCATGGTTTACTGTGTCGAATGCCTTGGTGAGATCTAAGGCAACAGCCACAGTTCTCTGTAGCTTCTGGGCATTGAACCCATCGATGGCAAAGCTTGTAATTTCCAGCAGAGCTGTCGTGGTGGAATGCAGCTTTCTGAATCCATGCTGAATCATTTGCTTCTAATTGTGCTCCGACAAGTCCTTTACGATCAGTTTTTCGGCTACCTTCGCGAACGTGGACAGCAAGCTAATAGGTCTGTATCCCTTGACTGAAGCCTGAGGTTTCCCGGCGGGCAGCGGCACAACGTTAGCTGTCTTCCAGTTCTGTGGGATGGTGCACGATCTGAACGAGGTATTGATCAAATCAGTGAGAAGCGGAAGGATTTCATTCGGTATCTTCTTCAAGACAGCAGGACATATCCCGTCTGGACCGACCGCTTTTGAATTCCGCATATCCTTTATAACTTTCTCAACTTGCGTCGTAGTGAACGCTTCGGCCGTGCTCATAAGCGGGAGGCGAGACAGCTCTCGTACAGTCACTCTATTCTGCGGACCACGCTTTGCACTGGTGATGAAAAAACTTCTCCCGAGCGCATAAGCGGCTTCTTTTCCTGATTTGAATACACCGTTTTCTAATTCGATTGTGGAGACGGTAGCAGGCAAGCTCTTACCCAACAGCTTCCGTAGTACCTTCCAAGTAGCTGCACTGTCCGTCTTGAAGTCCAACTGCCCAGCGAACTTTTCCCACTCTTCTTTCTTGTGCCTGTCTAGATCCTTTTTGATCTCATCGTCAAGTTCAGCAACGACGGGGTCCAGATGGTTGACCGCTCTCCTGGAAAAGCACGCCCATGCCGATCACTTTTTCCGCAGGGCTACCGTAACCATTCTTGAACAAAACATGATAACGAATGTAAACACACGCTCATAACATGCGGGGTATAAAAGAGCGGAGGAGCGGTATGCATTCATTCACACACCGCTCTCCTCGAGAAGCCACTGGGGAGTGGCTGAGGAGGTCGAAATCGTGCAAACATGTTTGTTGGCTATTAAGATGTGCTCATAACCATGTTGACACTTGGAAAAATTTTAGAGGGTTACGGTAGCCCTGCGGAAAAAATGATCGGCATGAGCGTGCTTGTCTCTCCTGGCATCTCTTGTCCTGATCTTATCGAGGATCTCCCTTGTGACATTTGGATAGAACGTCTTAACGCGGCCGACAGGAATAGCCGCTTTCATGGCTCTGCGGATCGCGTCAGATAAATGGCACTCTTTCTGGTGCACGTCGCCATTCCACGGGTAATTTGCCGACAGGCGAAGCGCAACTTCACTGAACAGGCTCCAGTCTGCTCGGCCTAAATTAAGATAAGAACGTTGACGAACACCAGAATAGGGAGCGAGAGAGTTGGAGAGATCGATATGGATAAAGACGGGGACATGGTCACTTGGCAAAGTGGTTGTGGTGGACCATGAGCAAGAGTTAGAGAGGTTGGACGAGACTAGAGAAATGTCTGGGCTGGAAGGTCGGCCGTTGGTAGGGAGACGAGTGGGCTGATCATCGTTTAAGATGACCAAGTCACACTCCTCTGCCCATTCTTCGACGTCATTTCCTCTAGCGTCAGAATCGAGAGACGAGCAAAAGGTGTGAGCATTAAAATCGCCCGCGAAGACAACTGAGGATGAGAGGGAGCAGTCGTAAAGCTGCTTGAGAAGTGGAATAGGATTGTAAAAGAGGGCATGAGGTAGTAGGTGGAATATATATGTTGAAGAGAGAAAGAGGTGTTTTAAGAGGGAGATGGATTGGAAGGTACTCGAGAGTACCATCCGTGGGGGGGGGTTGGGTATGAGGTGGGAGGGAAGAGAAGATAAAACAAAGGTTGAAACTCCTCCGCCAAGAGCTGACCTTGGAGTATGGAAGGCAGTATAGCCCGGGATGTTAGGATGAGGACGGGTAGGGGATGGAGAGAGCTTGGTTTCTTGAACCATGATCACGTCTGAATGGTAAGTACGTGCGAAGAGAGAGAGCTCAGAAAGTTTGGCACGAAGGCCATTGAGATTGATATGTACAATGGAAAGGGGGCGATAAGAGGAAGAGGAATCAGAGTTGGTAGGTGAAGAGCATATAACACAGCGAAAAGAAGAGTTATGATGCTTCACAGAACTGAGACCGGAACAAGAGAAGTGCACCCACCTTTGGCATCCAAAGCATTGGACGCTGGTCCCATTCCAATTGACATTTCTGTCGCATGTGGCACATAGGTACTTCTTCTTCTGAGCGGGTCCAGGATTCCTTTCCACGCCGGCCCTCAGCAGGAGAATCCGAAGGAGAGACGCGGCCGGCCAGCACCTCTCCCAAGACAAAAACCCTCTTCGTGGAGGGGGTGACGTCGGTTTGCATAGAGGTGACCTTCTTTCCTCCACACTGCCACGGCGTGAACGTATGACATCTCGGCAGCGAGTGCAGTTGTGTTAATGAGCTCTATGCACATCGATATCCGACCAACCTTTCTACTTTCGTCAACAAATGTTCATCTTCTGATAAATAAGTATCTCCAAAGAATAGACTCTTCGATTTTCTCACCTTCTTATGACGTCTCACGCTTTTTTCACCAGAGTAGACTTTTTTGCACACGTCGCACTCAACATCTTCTTCATTCCTCCCACGTATTCGTTTCTTTTCCAGATCAATTTGATTCTCGTTCCAAGCATGGTGTCTACGAAGATGCTGGTACAGGGCAGACAATACCAATGGTCCACGTCCACAAACTACGCACAGCACCGTTGTTTTCATCCAGATACAAAGTCACGAACCGGAGAGCAGCTGATCAATTGATCACCCGGCCAAACGTTTCCAATCGAATCAACACGGTAGGTGGTGTTCGCCTGTGTCAATTAGCGGGCGCGGGCTGCTCCTGGTGGGGTGAGGATGATTTCGGTGGGACTCAGTCGGTGCATTGGCCCCGCCCTTGTACGCATGAGAACCATCAGTATCGACCGGGGGGATTGCGGTTTGCGGTGGGCATCAGACGGCCGCAGTCGGACTCAGCGGGTTGATTTTTTTGCACCCGTTTCCCACGAATTCGGTGCGTATCGACCGGGTGGGACTCAGTAGATCCACCGACTATGACGGGGGCCTAAAGGGTCTTTCACAGTCTGCCGGACGAAGCCGTCCGGCATGTTATAAGATAAGACTGCGGCGTCAGAGCACCCCGCACTGCGGTGTCGGCCGACCGACGTCTCAGTGCGGTGAAATCATTGACACGACATCGGATCAAGTTATGACGGGTTAGAACGGGTTGTTTTCGCCTTACATTTTGTACTGAAGAGTCGGAACTGACAGTTGTTCACCGCAGCTTCCCTCGCACTGCGGCTCACTTTTAACGTGCAGGACGGCGTCGTCCGGCAGACTGTGAGGGGGGCTTAAGACATCGGGGGATGAGGTGGTGAAGGAAAGTCATTAACCACCGGAGGCCGGCTGGCGCAGCGCGTGCGACGCAAATCTGCGGCGCGCGCGTCTAACGCGATTGGAGCACGATTATACACTCAACAAAAATCCTGTCCAGGCGAGAGAATGTGATATACAGGGGAAGAAAGGCCTAGCTCTTCTTAATACCCTACTGATAAACCTTGAGAAGTAAAAATAATACAAAGGTTAGGAGGCGAAACTAGGCTCAGCTCTTCCTATTACAGAAGCAACATCACTAAGATAATCCACGGTTGCGTCGGAACTCGTCCGGCCAGCGCCGTCCGATCTCGTCCGCGGCGCGATGTCCGAACTCGCCCGCCTGGCGTCCGCGAAAAGAAGCGAAAAGAGCGAAAAGAAGAGTTATGATGCTTCACAGAACTGAGACCGGAACAAGAGAAGTGCACCCACCTTTGGCATCCAAAGCATTGGACGCTGGTCCCATTCCAATTGACATTTCTGTCGCATGTGGCACATAGGTACTTCTTCTTCTGAGCGGGTCCAGGATTCCTTTCCACGCCGGCCCTCAGCAGGAGAATCCGAAGGAGAGACGCGGCCGGCCAGCACCTCTCCCAAGACAAAAACCCTCTTCGTGGAGGGGGTGACGTCGGTTTGCATAGAGGTGACCTTCTTTCCTCCACACTGCCACGGCGTGAACGTATGACATCTCGGCAGCGAGTGCAGTTGTGTTAATGAGCTCTATGCACATCGATATCCGACCAACCTTTCTACTTTCGTCAACAAATGTTCATCTTCTGATAAATAAGTATCTCCAAAGAATAGACTCTTCGATTTTCTCACCTTCTTATGACGTCTCACGCTTTTTTCACCAGAGTAGACTTTTTTGCACACGTCGCACTCAACATCTTCTTCATTCCTCCCACGTATTCGTTTCTTTTCCAGATCAATTTGATTCTCGTTCCAAGCATGGTGTCTACGAAGATGCTGGTACAGGGCGAACAATACCAATGGTCCACGTCCACAAACTACGCCCAGCCTCCTTGTTTTCATCCAGATACAAAGTCACGAAGCGGAGAGCAGCTGTAGTTTCTTCGCGGCTCCTAAAAAAATACGCAGATCATACATGGTGCCCTGCAGAAATGAGACAGACAGCCGACAAAAGGCAACGAACGAGGGCGGTTCAAATGAAGAGATCAGTAAACTCTCAATATTTCAGAAATGCACTACGTACGTGAAGGCTTCCACATAGTCGCGGGAGCAAGTCGCTGCCATGATAGAAGGTAAAGGGCGAACACGAAGTGGTGTAGCTTACCCTTAGGGGTCGTTTACACTTGTCTGGCCAGGAGGCGCGGCGAAATGCAATTCTCATAGATCGACCGTGCCGCGTGATCAATATAATAGAATCGCATTTCGGCGCGGCTTGGCGGCAGAAGTTTAAACGACCCCTTAAGGTCTCTGCATAGTCTGGCGGCAAAAGTCGTGCCGCAATGATGGAGAATAAAGGGCAGGCACGAAGCTGCGTGACCGCTCTCCATCCTGCATCATTGCGGTGCGTCTTTTGCCGCCAGACTATGCATAGGCCTTTACACCTCATAGTGGCGGCGCGACTCGCCTCGCTCGACTATACAAAGTAAACGCGGAATGCCAAGCCGAACAAATTGACCTTAGAATGTAGTAACACTACCAATTCTTCTAAAAGATTCATTGCGAAACAACGAAATAAGACTTAAGGAATTTCAACCAACTGTATTAGACTTCTACTATTGCTGAGGCTGCTATCGGTACGGGAGTTGACTCTAAGCAAAGTCATAAATACGAAAAAGTCGAATCAGCGGCTGAGAAATTGTCTTAAAGGCACAGTACACACTCAGACATGAATTTTGAGATTTTCATGTAATTGTGTAGAAGACCCCTCCTGTATAACACGTGCCAAATGCGAGATCTCAATTCCTCCAAATAAGCGAGATATAAGCGACCACCACAGGCCCGACCCCCTTTGCTCACCACCACAGGCCCGACCCCCTTCCGGATTTTCGACCTCGATATCGACTGGATGGATGGGTGAAGTCTTAACCAATCACCGTTCTTCAGTCCATTGCCGGACTGTCTCCTTATCCTGGCTCGCTCTCGCAGAACGCTTGCGAATGAAGAGAAATACTGGCCTGAGACAACTAGTCCACCAATTTTTCACACTCAAAATCTTGGCATCTTTGAAGAGCCATAACTTTGTTCAAATGAGGTCTTGGACAATTTCATAGATACCACTGTGATCAGCGTGTGACTCTCTCCAAGATAAGCATGAAATCTGAAAATTAATTTTTTGGGTGTCCTGTGCCTTTAAGGCTCCGTCCATACGTAGCGAGAGCTTGCGATTACGCAAAATCGATGATCATCGTGGGCACACGATTTGCTAGCCGCTCACATGCGCTCCTTCTCGCGCGCCCTCGCCCACTCGCTCTCGCGCGCTTACGCCAGCACCACGAAGCAAGCAGCAAGTTTCAAGCGTACTGCTCCCTCACTAGAGCAGGTGGCATTAAACCTGTAGCAAAACTATTGCCCTTGTTCTCCATAACCCCATCACGGAAGTCAAAAACTGTGCGCCGACTCGAGCGATTGATCACCCGGCCAAACGTTTCCAATCGATTCAACACGGTAGGGGGTGTTCGCCTGTGTCAATTAGCGGGCGCGGGCTGCTCCTGGTGGGGTGAGGATGATTTCGGTGGGACTCAGTCGGTGCATTGGCCCCGCCCTTGTACGCATGAGAACCATCAGTATCGACCGGGGGGATTGCGGTTTGCGGTGGGCATCAGACGGCCGCAGTCGGACTCAGCGGGTTGATTTTTTTGCACCCGTTTCCCACGAATTCGGTGCGTATCGACCGGGTGGGACTCAGTAGATCCACCGACTATGACGGGGGCCTAAAGGGTCTTTCACAGTCTGCCGGACGAAGCCGTCCGGCATGTCATAAGATAAGACTGGGGCGTCAGAGGCACCCCGCACTGCGGTGTCGGCCGACCGACGTCTCAGTGCGGTGAAATCATTGACACGACATAGGATCAAGTTATGACGGGTTAGAACGGGTTGTTTTCGCCTTACATTTTGTACTGAAGAGTCGGAACTGACAGTTGTTCACCGCAGCTTCCCTCGCACTGCGGCTCACTTTTAACGTGCAGGACGGCGTCGTCCGGCAGACTGTGAGGGGGGCTTAAGACATCGGGGGATGAGGTGGTGAAGGAAAGTCATTAACCACCGGAGGCCGGCTGGCGCAGCGCGTGCGACGCAAATCTGCGGCGCGCGCGTCTAACGCGATTGGAGCACGATTATACACTCAACAAAAATCCTGTCCAGGCGAGAGAATGTGATATACAGGGGAAGAAAGGCCTAGCTCTTCTTAATACCCTACTGATAAACCTTGAGAAGTAAAAATAATACAAAGGTTAGGAGGCGAAACTAGGCTCAGCTCTTCCTATTACAGAAGCAACATCACTAAGATAATCCACGGTTGCGTCGGAACTCGTCCGGCCAGCGCCGTCCGATCTCGTCCGCGGCGCGATGTCCGAACTCGCCCGCCTGGCGTCCGCGAAAAGAAGCGAAAGAGCGAAAAAGAAGAGTTATGATGCTTCACAGAACTGAGACCGGAACAAGAGAAGTGCACCCACCTTTGGCATCCAAAGCATTGGACGCTGGTCCCATTCCAATTGACATTTCTGCCGCATGTGGCACATAGGTACTTCTTCTTCTGAGCGGGTCCAGGATTCCTTTCCACGCCGGCCCTCAGCAGGAGAATCCGAAGGAGAGACGCGGCCGGCCAGCACCTCTCCCAAGACAAAAACCCTCTTCGTGGAGGGTGACGTCGGTTTGCATAGAGGTGACCTTCTTTCCTCCACACTGCCACGCCGTGAACGTATGACATCTCGGCAGCGAGTGCAGCTGTGTTAATGAGCTCTATGCACATCGATATCCGACCAACCTTTCTACTTTCGTCAACAAATGTTCATCTTCTGATAAATAAGTATCTCCAAAGAATAGACTCTTCGATTTTCTCACCTTCTTATGACGTCTCACGCTTTTTTCACCAGAGTAGACTTTTTTGCACACGTCGCACTCAACATCTTCTTCATTCCTCCCACGTATTCGTTTCTTTTCCAGATCAATTTGATTCTCGTTCCAAGCATGGTGTCTACGAAGATGCTGGTACAGGGCAGACAATACCAATGGTCCACGTCCACAAACTACGCACAGCACCGTTGTTTTCATCCAGATACAAAGTCACGAACCGGAGAGCAGCTGTAGTTTCTTCGCGGCTCCTAAAAAAATACGCAGATCATACATGGTGCCCTGCAGAAATGAGACAGACAGCCGACAAAAGGCAACGAACGAGGGCGGTTCAAATGAAGAGATCAGTAAACTCTCCAATATTTCAGAAATGCACTACGTACGTGAAGGCTTCCACATAGTCGCGGGAGCAAGTCGCGCTGCCATGATAGAAGGTAAAGGGCGAACACGAAGTGGTGTAGCTTACCCTTAGGGGTCGTTTACACTTGTCTGGCCAGGCGGCGCGGCGAAATGCAATTCTCATAGATCGACCGTGCCGCGTGATCAATATAATAGAATCGCATTTCGGCGCGGCTTGGCGGCAGAAGTTTAAACGACCCCTTAAGGTCTCTGCATAGTCTGGCGGCAAAAGTCGTGCCGCAATGATGGAGAATAAAGGGCAGGCACGAAGCTGCGTGACCGCTCTCCATCCTGCATCATTGCGGTGCGTCTTTTGCCGCCAGACTATGCATAGGCCTTTACACCTCATAGTGGCGGCGCGACTCGCCTCGCTCGACTATACAAAGTAAACGCGGAATGCCAAGCCGAACAAATTGACCTTAGAATGTAGTAACACTACCAATTCTTCTAAAAGATTCATTGCGAAACAACGAAATAAGACTTAAGGAATTTCAACCAACTGTATTAGACTTCTACTATTGCTGAGGCTGCTATCGGTACGGGAGTTGACTCTAAGCAAAGTCATAAATACGAAAAAGTCGAATCAGCGGCTGAGAAATTGTCTTAAAGGCACAGTACACACTCAGACATGAATTTTGAGATTTTCATGTAATTGTGTAGAAGACCCCTCCTGTATAACACGTGCCAAATGCGAGATCTCAATTCCTCCAAATAAGCGAGATATAAGCGACCACCACAGGCCCGACCCCCTTTGCTCACCACCACAGGCCCGACCCCCTTCCGGATTTTCGACCTCGATATCGACTGGATGGATGGGTGAAGTCTTAACCAATCACCGTTCTTCAGTCCATTGCCGGACTGTCTCCTTATCCTGGCTCGCTCTCGCAGAACGCTTGCGAATGAAGAGAAATACTGGCCTGAGACAACTAGTCCACCAATTTTTCACACTCAAAATCTTGGCATCTTTGAAGAGCCATAACTTTGTTCAAATGAGGTCTTGGACAATTTCATAGATACCACTGTGATCAGCGTGTGACTCTCTCCAAGATAAGCATGAAATCTGAAAATTAATTTTTTGGGTGTCCTGTGCCTTTAAGGCTCCGTCCATACGTAGCGAGAGCTTGCGATTACGCAAAATCGATGATCATCGTGGGCACACGATTTGCTAGCCGCTCACATGCGCTCCTTCTCGCGCGCCTTCGCCCACTCGCTCTCGCGCGCTTACGCCAGCACCACGAAGCAAGCAGCAAGTTTCAAGCGTACTGCTCCCTCACTAGAGCAGGTGGCATTAAACCTGTAGCAAAACTATTGCCCTTGTTCTCCATAACCCCATCACGGAAGTCAAAAACTGTGCGCCGACTCGAGCGATTGATCACCCGGCCAAACGTTTCCAATCGATTCAACACGGTAGGGGGTGTTCGCCTGTGTCAATTAGCGGGCGCGGGCTGCTCCTGGTGGGGTGAGGATGATTTCGGTGGGACTCAGTCGGTGCATTGGCCCCGCCCTTGTACGCATGAGAACCATCAGTATCGACCGGGGGGATTGCGGTTTGCGGTGGGCATCAGACGGCCGCAGTCGGACTCAGCGGGTTGATTTTTTTGCACCCGTTTCCCACGAATTCGGTGCGTATCGACCGGGTGGGACTCAGTAGATCCACCGACTATGACGGGGGCCTAAAGGGTCTTTCACAGTCTGCCGGACGAAGCCGTCCGGCATGTTATAAGATAAGACTGCGGCGTCAGAGCACCCCGCACAGCGGTGTCGGCCGACCGACGTCTCAGTGCGGTGAAATCATTGACACGACATCGGATCAAGTTATGATGGGTTAGAACGGGTTGTTTTCGCCTTACATTTTGTACTGAAGAGTCGGAACTGACGGTTGTTCACCGCAGCTTCCCTCGCACTGCGGCTCACTTTTAACGTGCAGGACGGCGTCGTCCGGCAGACTGTGAGGGGGGCTTAAGACATCGGGGGATGAGGTGGTGAAGGAAAGTCATTAACCACCGGAGGCCGGCTGGCGCAGCGCGTGCGACGCAAATCTGCGGCGCGCGCGTCTAACGCGATTGGAGCACGATTATACACTCAACAAAAATCCTGTCCAGGCGAGAGAATGTGATATACAGGGGAAGAAAGGCCTAGCTCTTCTTAATACCCTACTGATAAACCTTGAGAAGTAAAAATAATACAAAGGTTAGGAGGCGAAACTAGGCTCAGCTCTTCCTATTACAGAAGCAACATCACTAAGATAATCCACGGTTGCGTCGGAACTCGTCCGGCCAGCGCCGTCCGATCTCGTCCGCGGCGCGATGTCCGAACTCGCCCGCCTGGCGTCCGAACTCGTCCGGCACGCGAATCGCCGAAATACATTGACATCAAGGGAAGGTGCTCGAGCACCAAATATGAACACTGACTTATCACTGGTAGATAATGTATCGGGAAATACCAGCTTTTGGGAAGGCATTAGTAATTAAGGAGACCTTCAAATTAGTATATTTCTTTGTAATTTCACCTGGTTTAGTGAATGTATCTCTATCGGAGCATGAAACTGGCAGAATGTTTCCGTTTGCAATAGTGGACTTCTAGTGGAATCTTATCTGGACACATATAGACCTAAATAGTAGATGCGATTTTTTTTATGACCGTCAGCTCAAGAAAAAATACCAACTCAATCAAAACCGCTTCAAAATCAGTCAACTCCTCGATATTGTATACAATCGGTTTTGATAAATGAATTGAATCCAGTATCGAATGACACATATTTTCACAGGATTATAATTTGCCACCGGCACAAAATTCTCACGGAAGTGATGTAGTTTTTCTTGCCAGAGTTTTCCATGAGTAGGCCCCGATATCGTGTTATCTTTATCACCGGTGAGGCTGTTTCCCTAATCCCTAGTGTGTTCAGCTTCAGCCGCTCACCTCCGGAGAAAGATGGTGTGTGAATGAAAACACACCGCTCCCAATTTCTTTTATACCCTACCCTTTATCAATTGGGTGTCATCGATTTTGTTCACCGTGAGAATTAAGTGCCGGTGGCAATTTATAATCGTCTCATATTTTCAAAAGGAAGAGTGGTGGAACCGGCGAGCTGCCTTGTAATGATCCTTCAGAAAACATAGAAAAACGAAAGATAGGAATCTACTATAAGAATCACCATAAAACAAGAAACTTCAGAATCGTTGTATAAGCAGCCCATGTACCTAATATCAGAAAATTTAGCGCAATCACTTCATTACATGCCGTTTCCTCACTTCATAAATGAACCAATGTACTATTGAGAACTTTGTCAGATTTCATTTTTAGTTGCATTTTAGTGCTATGTTACCGTCATGTTTGAATGAAAATTTTAGTTCAGACCAACATCAAACACCGTCGTTCAAAGGCCGGAATCGACTCACAGAAATTATTTTGAGCGCAAACACAGTGTAGAAGTGCACACCTTATAAATATACAGACAAAAAATATATTGAATCCCACAAAGGATATGTTGAAAGACAAAACAATCAGAAGATATCTCCCGCAAATTTCTTTTCCATCATTTATCAAGTAATAACGGCGGTAACCCTCACAACACGGTCGGTTACTTGGAAAAGCCACTGATTGTAGCCTCAATTTTATCGAGGACCACGGCGGACGAGTTCGGACGGCTCGCCGCGGACGAAATCGGACAGCGCCGCGCGGACGAGTTCCGACGTAATCGACCGAGGCGTCTGCGAGGATTAAGCCAGATTGGTCTCGTGGATCCACGAGACCAATCTGGCTTAATCCTCGCAGACGCCTCGGTCATCGGTACTCACGCGTCAAATAAACTGCGTGTAGTGTATGCGCACACACCACACGCGCCTCTACGCGCAAATTCAAATTTATCACACTTGCCTAGGCACATAAGATGTATAAACAGTCAAAGACACATAAAGAAAGAAACAACAAATTCAAAAACTTTAAACGTAATTCTAATAGAAATAGAACTAGAATACCATTTATTCCTGTTGAAGCGGCTGACAACAGTTTTGAAACCGAATTAGTGGGAAAACTTGAGATTTCTTACTCAAGCTTAGATAATACAATCCCGCACGAACAGGAGGAAATGCCGCCAGTCTTGAAACAAGGCCTAGCGAAGCCAAGTTTGTATCCTTGGCTAGTCCGCCCGGCCATTCCGGACGAAATCTAATTTTCTAGAACCTTTTTTCGCGTAGAATCGGATTATGGTCTCTGGAGCTGCCTAAAACTACCCTGAAAAAAAGTTATAGGCGTTTTTCGTCAGAATTTCGTACCTATTGTACCTTCCAAAACGCGCATTAGTTTTCGGAAAACCCGGAAACACACCTCATAATGGTGTTCAGCGCCCAAGACTACCTCACTGAGCGAAAATTTGGGTGAAGACAAATTTTCCAAACTGTGCACAGACTGATAGCGTACGGGTTTTCGGTTTGGCGTTTGTTTGCTCCAATTAAAGGGCTCTGAAAGCGTTCCAGAATTGACCTAAAATCCTCACAGGTGGGTTATTTGTGGCGCTGGTCACGAATCTGGGGGTTTATTTGTCGATATGTTATGTGTATAGGATTTTCCGAAGTTTTGGACTTGATTCCTTCAAAGTACCCATCGTTGGAAAACCTGATGGCAAATCGTGACTTTTTACGAGAGAGCAACGATAGATATGACTCAATTTGTTGTTTTGGGGGTTATTTGAAACGATGAGTACGACTCTGGTCCGTTAATCGATTTTTGACAGATTAAGGTAGATTACGGTGGGTTTACGGTAGTTCGGTCAAAGTCTCAAATTTGACCCATAACTTGTGTACGGGGGTTATTCGGGGTGGTGAATACGAGTTTAACGTCCATTTGTCTTTTTTCGAAATACTAAGGCATATTTTGCTCCCTAATTGGCATGGTACCTACCGTAACCTACAGTAAACTTCAGAAGTTTGAAAAACAGACTCCAGATTCGTGTTCACCACCCTAGATTACAACCACATACAAGTTTTGAGCCAAATTCGATTTTTTTTCAAAACACCCCAAAAATTTCATGAGGGGTACCCTTGCCTTGTCGACAGGCTTTGAAAAACGCGTCCAACTTTTTCCAGAGTGGTTTTAGACAGCTGCGAAGACCATAATCGGATTCTACGCCAAAAACGGCTGTAGAAAAGTTTATCATTCGGAATGTTCAGGCTGGCTAAAAGCAGTTCCCTTGTTAGCATTTTGAAATTGAGTACAAACAAATTCTCCTTCTCCGGGAAGCGATCGGGTGCAAATGAAACCTCTTGTTCCTGAGGTTGCCCCTAGGAATTGCGCTGAAGGAAAACCCATTTCCCGTTTGAAGACCTTCCTCGTCAAGCTTTTTTGAACCCTTGTTAGTTCTTGAATCAACATTCGCTCATGCGGCGCATGAACGCAGGTCCCATACTCTAACAAAGCGGGCGTAAATCTTACATGCTTTAGTCAAAAGCTGTGGATTCTTCGATTGTAAGGACTTGCCCGATAGAGTTGTCACTGTTAATTGTATAAATTCTCATATATAAAGAATATAAGACATGTGAATTCAGCATCACTTCACAAAGTTGCCCATTTCAGCCGTATTACTCGAGGGTATAAAGAAGGTGGCTGATTTTTGTAATCAAAACGATATTCTGCAGATAAGCTGGCTGCAAAGCTGTTTCAGATCCTGTTTCATACAATGAAGAACGTAGATTTAGGAAGCGGCGAGTTGGGAGCTTTTTAGCACTTTGCGCGTAAAGGCGCGTGCGTACACAACCCACATTTTATTTGACGCGTGAGTCCCGATGGCCGAGGCGTCTGCGAGGATTAGGCCGACCAATCTCAACAACATATGAGAAGCTCAAAGTGTATAGAACAGACCATTAATAACATCCTTTAAACTGGTTTAGGAAGAACATCTTTTTCCAATTCCCAAGTAAGTGATTCCACTCATGCAAGGAAAAAACCGTCATCAATCAGTCCTAGGACTACAGAGGAATATTTTTTATGTTTATGTTTATTACACTCACTTAAGGCAAATGCGTGATAATAGAACGAAGATATGGAGAGAAGACAACGTTATATCACGTTATCATTTTAGCATACTAGTTAGCAGAAAGTCTAATTAGTCTTCTCCATCATCACAGTCCGTCTTAGATTCGATCCATTTCATCCTTAGAAAAAGATATATGAGATCGGATTTCTTATGAAAATAAGTTACGCTAGTAACAACATCAAACTTGGAGAACCTAGCGGAATCGATATGACTGATGGATTTGAGAAACATTTCTGCAGAGCAAAACCTCGCGAACTACACCCCTCACCCTTCAAAGCTTCGGCATTACTCGTAATTTTCGAGGTTTTCGACGGTAGGCTAAGCCTAACTGCATTAGAAATAGCATGAATAACAATTCATTAGAAAACATTCAATATTCCATAGCCGCTTAATGCCTTTCACATATTCTACTACTTGACTCTGAGGAATCGTCTCAAGAAGATAAATCAAGTACAGCAGTGGAGCAATAGGTTATTTCAGAGTGGCGTCGCAGAAAAATTCGCTATCGCGGCGACGTGGTGAGAGATGGGGGGTGCTACGCAGCGAATAATGCTAACCACTCAGACATTGGGACGGGTGAAGGGCGGGGGAAAAAGGGGGTACCGGTGCAAACGCGGTAGTGATTTCAGGGCGGAGTCAATTTCTCGGTGCAAAGGCGGGGGATGATTGAATGCCCGCACAACTCCCCTCAGGAATCCGTAGAGGGCGACCCGAGGTATTTTTGGGGGTTGAGGCTGATCCGAGGACAGAAATCAGGAGCGGAGCCTTGAATGGGGCGAGGCGAAGAGAAAAAGGGACCAGCAGCGGAAATTTCGCGTCGCACATGGGTGCGTCGCGTGGTGATATTCAAACCAGATCGCGGGAATTCGTCGCGCACCAGAGCATTGCGAAATACACCATCGCTACCATACAGTACTCCATGGTTCCCTTTCTTCCCATTGAGGTTTGAGTGAGTCTCTGATCTCGAATTATCTTTATACGTATTGGGAGTTGTACATCTTCATGTAACGTGGTTGTGTATTATAATGGCCTTCGGGTTGAACACCGCGTTGGTAGTGATGGGTGAATATGGGTTGCTAGAGGTTATGTTATTGATTGTCGTATAACTTTGATAGACCGAAAACAATAGTCACCATTAAATTACAATTCTGCAATCCATCCCCGTCAGGGATGAGCGGAATTTCCGATTTCCAATGCTTTTTGGCCTTCCGATTTCCGAAAAAAAAACTTAAAAATGCGGAAAAAATCGGAAATATCGGAGTTTAGATTTTTGAACCCTTTTCCTTGCCAAATTCTCAAGGAGATCTGGGGCGGTGAATTCGAATTCGAGGTCCGTCTTCACATTTCAGAAAGCTAGAGTTGAGTGCATTCACAGGAAAATTATTTAATAACTATCCTACTATCTACATATATTTGCCTAACTCTGTGTGTGTGTTTCATGGTGCGGGTGAGTTACACGTGACATAAAGCAATGGCGTGTAACTTAAATGTATTATTTTATCGCACATGCAACTTATCTACGCGGCGTGACGTTCCCTAGGGAGGTATACGATGCACTCTGGAGGCAGTACTCAGATGTGGGCAGCGTCGTCCATTCAGTTACCCCAGTTTTGAGGTACTTGGCCCGGCACACCAGCTGGAGGCCCCGCCTGACAGACCGCTGTCGGCCCAGTCGTTCTCGCCCAGCAGTCTCCGTCGTGTGACATTGTGCTGACCTCGTCGCTTGTCAATGTGCCGGCCACGTCGCGTGTACGTGTCAAGTAACATGTACCAACAGTGCAAGTTACTCGCAATGTTGTGTATTCACTGTTAGCGCACGTTACTTTAATCAAACATCTCGTCAAACTACACGTAACATCGCTTCAAGTTACTTGTGAACTCAAAGCAAGTTGCGTGAGGCCATCTGCAACTTGCGTTGAAGGAGGAGGGCGTGAAGCGTCGAGAAAAGTGTGTTGCACCCAACTAGGAGTGAGCCAAGTGCCGGGAAGAAAGTTTGCGGGACTCTACGGGGAGTGCGCCGATCGCCGGGGAAACTGTGTTGGACCGACTTGAAGTGCTGCAGGTGCCTGGGAAACTGTGTGGGACCTAAGTGATTCTGCTATGATTCAAAGCGTCAGGATACACGCCTATAAGTACGCGTGAGTGTACACATTGTTCAATTATGTAGGATAAGTCCAAGTTTTTTGGCAGGAACAATCACCAGGGGACGGTTAAGAATTTCGCTGATCATTTCCGATTTCCGATGGTTTTTGGCGTTCCGATTTCCAAACTTGAGAAGGTCGTTCCGATTCCCGCAATTCAGAAAAAATTCCGCTCATCCCTGATCTCCGTCCAGTTGAAGCTCTGGGCGCTTCGTTATGTACGTATCACGTAAGTCAGAGAAGTCGCCGCGAAGAGCGTTTGAACTAACAAGAATATAATCTAAAATGAGGTTTAATGGATTGAATAAAATGAAGATTATGTTGAGTAATTTAAAATGAGGTTTTATAGATTGAAAAAAAGAACAAGATCATGCATAAGACTCGAAAATAATCAATAAACGGTGAGGAGAGCCGAGTAATAATAGAACCTCCTCGGCTCACTCCGAAAATATCCGCGGCCGGCCCTACATTGGCACTGAAGGGTGAGCCGAGGTGAATTTGGTGCCGCCCGAGTATGTATCCTCCTCTCGCCCTGTATTCTCCGCTCGGCCCGCCCTCCACGACTGTCTGAGGCCGTTGAAACGCGGGGCTGTTCACTGCAGAATACGCATCTAATTTCACGCCTTCAAGTGTTGAAATGCATGAACTTTTTCGTTATTTTCTGCGTAAATGTAACTTTGAAGCTCTCTTCATCGACTTTCACTGAATTTGCATTGCCTGCCTCCCCATTTGACTCGTTTTGCATTCTCGTTTGACTCGTCTATTAAGGTTTTTCAGGCTGAGCAACACAAAAAGCGTATTCATCTGTGGTTTGCCAGTCCGCACTGCTTATGGACCATTTCAGTTTGCTTTCATTAAAGACGCATAACGACAACAGTCGAAAATGTGGATGAGTGAAAAAAATGGGAATGACCAGTTGGAAGACCTGTCTGATGAAATTCTTTTCAAACCGATGGGTACGTTTTTCTCTTTCAGCCGGATGCTGAGAAACCAAATATTTTTGTTCAGATTTCTCTGAAGACCTGCTCGGGTATGGTCATGACGAGATAAAAAGTGCCGTTTTAGTAAACGCATGTAATTCCAGGTAGGTGAACTTCGCTGAACAAACTGAATGCTAGTTTGTCAAAAACAGTTACTTTATTCAGGTATTTATGTTCGCTCGGGGAAACGGAGGAAGAACGCCACGAATCGCTCCTTACCCTTTCAGCTGAAAGGAATGTCTGAAGGAAGCACTTGTGGAACACGGCTCAGAGAGCTTTGTAAGTTTCCTTCCTTCAATTTCAAGCGCTCTCGAAAATTCCTATCAGTTTTAGTGGCATGATAACCGCTCAATTTTTTCTGCTATTACGCTACTTTTTAGGCAGGACGTGCGCGGGTACGACTACGACATGGATAGAAATAAAAGGATCACAGATAAGGTAGGCTCTACCTCGACTCCAAAAAATATATTATTTAATTTGTAAACCGAAATGAACATTGAAAAATTTTATTACTTTAGCGCTCTACAAAGCGATCCTGCACCTCGAATGAACTCGAAGAAGGCGTCGAATTAGGGAAGCCGCATCTCCGTTCCACTTGAACCTGCAAACCCCACAATGGTGCCTCATGGGAGCCGATTTCTACTTTTCCCCGCTAGTTTCATTCTGCTGTCGATACAGCTTTCATCCATTTTTCAATTCATTAAATTCCTCTGATTTTTCGCTGTCAGTAAATCCTTGAATTTTTTTCTGATCAATGCCACATTTTAGTTTGTAACTGAATTTTTTGGGTATTTTTGCTCAAGAAGGGAAGCGAGTCAACGGAGCTTTACATTTTGTTGTTTCATTCCAGTGGAATATGGATGTGTGAATAGAATACAGTCCTAATAGATGTCCTCATAGAAATATTATAGTTATCTCCTCATAGCAGAATTATAGTGATTTCCTCATAGCATTATTATAGTGACCTCCTTATATAATTGTTATAGTGAACTACTCATAGACAATATATCTCCCCATAGAATTATGGGTGTGCTGCGTTATGCCCGAAATGGGCGGGGCGGAGTCGGCTGTCACCAGCTGCCCAGGTGGTCGTCCGTAAACGGAGGCGCGAACGAATGTGCGAAGAACGCAATTATAGCGTCGCTCTCACTACGACAGCGTCGACTAACTAACAAACCAGTAGACTTGGACCCGAATAGAATTAATAGTTGAGCAAGAATACAGGAGTACTTCGGATATTCAGGATTTAGATATCCTATTTGTTCGGGAGCTTCTTACTTTGATTTTAGAATATTGGATTTACTTAGCGAATTCAGTTTTTCTTTTTTTTCTCAAATATGCGATTCATATTTGATGTGGCAATGCCGTATCTCCGAGAAATTAAAAGTCAAAAAAGTTTTCAAAATATCTTGAGAAATCCAAAAATGATTTGGCATGAAATAACCTGAAGTAATAAAAAGCTCGGGAAATTAAGTGAAATGACTATAAATACGATTTGGCGGTCAATCATAGACCAACTATTGACAAGTAGTGTCAGATGAGAGATCGGATTTTACAAGCTTCTCCTAAACTTATTAAAGAAAAATCAAGCATGCAACGGAAAGAGTAAGCCATTCATATCATGCTTGACTTTGCTTTGATAAGTTCAACGGAGAAGCTTGTAAAATCCGATTTTTCGTCTGTCACTGCTTGTCAATAGTTGGGCTATTATTGAAATGAGAACTTGGAGATTATTCCAAGATAATTTTCTAATTTTTTTCGACTTCTAATTTCTTGGAGAAATGGCATTGCCAAATCGACTTTTTTGCCAGGAAGATAAAATTTCAGGATTCCTTCATAAAATTGAATCGATTGGCTTGAGTGCTCGTTAGTTGGTCGAAGATGCCGTAGAGAGAGCGACGCCATAATTGCGTTCCTCGCACCTTCGTTCGCGCATCCGTTTACGACCGGCCACCTGGGTAGTTGGCGACAGCCGACTCCGCCCCTGCCCCGCCCATTTCGGGCATAACGCTTGCCCCCCTAGAATTATACTTGTCTAGCTGTTAATTTAGTGGTTGTTAATGAACTTGTGGGTTTTGACTGGAAAGATCCATAAACAATGAATGTAAAGACTGAATACTTCTCAACTAGGTAGCATTTTTGCTCCAGTCTATGGGTGGTCGTGACTTAAATTCAACGTTTTTAGAAAAATTTATAATTATCCAAATCTCAAAAAATGAAAGCGGATAATGCCATTAATAAGCACGCCAAAACGGCAAAACTTATTAGGAGTAATAAAGTATGACCGAATATATGCTAGAAGTACCAATAAGTGCTGTAAATTAGCAGATCAATAATTAAAATGAACGAACGGTCAAGCTGTAGTAGGTGGAATACCCGGTTGCACCGCGGGAGTACTGTCGGGTGCATGGCGAGGGGTTGTGCGGTTCTATGGCGGGGGTGGTGCAGTGCGAAGGCGGGGGAAATTCGAGATAAAGGCAATGTGTCTGGTCCCACCCACCGATATTACCCCGCGCTGCACCCGTCCCACTGTCTGAGCAGACACCCACTTGGCGCGACGTGACTACGGACCCCGCACACAATCTCACGCCTAGTGGTATTTTTGACACTGGGCGAGGTGGTAATGCAGTTTTCGTCGTTGCGAAGGATTTTAGGGTTATTCTTCTCAATCTGGGAAGAAATTCATGAAATATAAGAATTGGAAACACTCGAATTGACAAAAATATTCACGTTTACATACTTTTTTCTATTTCTACTATGGTAAATTTATTGATGTATTTTTCGAACTGGGCGAAAAGTAGCACACTACGTTAACAGTTTTTGGAAATAAGCGAAATGAACTATGGATTACGTTTCCTACGTAAGAAAGGAAAGAACTGACAAGGGAAGTGTTTAGAGTGGTAAACGCATCAGCAAAAACGACTTGTATCGTTAGTACCTCTTCGGCTCAGTAGTAAAAATGCGAAGTATCTCGCCGCAGGTTCGAAAAAGTTATGAGCATTTTTCAAGCCTCTCGAAAAGGCAAGGGGAAGAATACTACGTGGCCTTGAGCTGTGGCTCACTACGCGAAGCGGTCGCGCTGCGGCGTTGCAATTAGAGCACGTTTACACGTCGCCAACACTTTTTGATACTGTTATTTGTTGTAACACAAAAGGGATGAAGAAAAACATGACAGACAACAATGTTCAGGTGTTCAGGCATGAAGACAGCTTTCCATACAGCCAATAATGGCGATCAACAATGGTTCTCCTTCTTCTTCTTCTTATCAGCCACATTGGAGTTTCTTCTCATAGGCGCAGAAAGGCGGCAACATCACTCGGCTTGTTCCACATATCACGAGCAGACAGAGGAGTAGGTCTGGCAGAGCATGAAAATAGATGTAGTGACCCATGACCAGTATTTTGACAGTCAGGACATTTATCCGGGACCGATTCATCGATCCTATGTACGTAGGCTTTGAGGTACGAAGAATGACCGCAACGTAGACCCGCTAGAGTGACGCGGGAGCGTCTGGGCAGAGTCTTCTCACTGTCATCGACCGTAGGAGGCACACTACCAAGGACTGGATTAGGAGGGGCACAGGACATGTATTCAGATACGAATCTGGTGTGTTCGATTTGCTGCAGCCTCTTCCTTGTGAGCTCCGAGGTGGCCCATCTTTGACGATCCACTGTAGAAATGGCAGCGTGCAGCGGTGTGCGAATATTACGAGGATGGGGGTCTGATGACAAGAGGGGGTACAGGCCATAAAACGGCCAATGTCTCACCGTCGACTGCGTACCACGCGCTGCGCGACCGCACGCGCTTCGGAAGCGAACGAGTTTTGGGCGCCGCGCGACGTTTCGGCCGCCGCGCTTCGGCCAGAACTCGTCGCGCGGCGGCCAAAACTCGTTCGCTTCCGACGCGCGTGCGGTCGCGCAGCGCATGGTACGCAGTCGACGGTGAGACATTGGCCGTTTTATGGCCTGTAGTTGGGATGTGTGGCATTCTTGACTATGCCGATGTGGAACTGTTGTGACTGCAGTTGGCAGTGCTGCTTGACAGGAAGTAGGGCACATTCTTGGTGAAGATGGGATATAGGTGTTGATTTTGGGCAGCCAGTGATGACACGAAGTGCAGTGTTTTGTACACGTTGTAGCTTGCTCCAAGAGGCGTCCGACAGGTGTCTAGTCCATATCGGGGCTCCATACTCCAGAGTAGGCTGTATCATGGCCTTATATGTCGTGCGTAAGACTTCCTTTGTGCTACCCCAGGTAGTACCCGCCAGAGCACGGAGGATGTTATTTCGCGTGTTGGCAGTTGCAGCTCGGATGCGCGTGTTTTCATTAAAGCGCAGTGAAGGATCCAGAAAGATTCCAAGTAGCCGAGGGTGCTTGGAGAGAGGCAACTGGTTACCTTCCCAGAGAACCCTGGGATGTAGCTGATGCTCAGCCGTTGCAGTAGTGCACAGAGTGACGCTAGACTTTGAAGGAGAGACCTTTAGCTGCTTCGATTCGAGAAATTTGGCCAGGCTGCAGAGGTATTTGTTCATCTCCGTAGTGGCACGATCGATAACAGAGTCAGTGCATACAATTGTGATGTCATCTGCATACAGACATAAGTGAATGTTGGGCGGCGGCTTCGGAATATCGGATAGATATAAGGAGAATAGGCTTGGTGATAATACTCCACCTTGAGGAACGCCCGCCTTCAAGGGAACCGACTTCGACAGGTGTCCGTCAAATTTCACACGTATGGAGCGATCTTTGACGAAGTTGTCAGTCCATCGTTTGCACCAGTCGGGCATGTCACAGTCCAGAATCGATTTTGATAGCAAGGAAGTGCTGACATTGTCAAAAGCGGCAGTCAGATCAATTGCGACGACTAGACTTCTACCGGCGGGAGCATTTCTATTGAAACCAGCAATGATGTGTTCAGATATTGACGTTAATGCGGTGATGGTGGAGTGAGCCTTTTTGAAGCCATGCTGATGGACGTTCTGCTGTAGTGCGCCCTGGAGATGCGGGTTTATGATTTTCTCCGCCAACTTAGCGATAGGGGATAATAGGGATATGGGACGGTGTGACGTTGCTTTATCTTCTGGTTTGCCAGGCTTGGGAACTGGGAGAACAGTCGCTTGTTTCCAACGAGCAGGAATAATACCAGTGGTAAACGACGAATAAATAAGATCACTGAGTACCTCTGCGTACTGTTCCGGCAGATGCTTCCAGATGAACGGCTGAGATGCCGTCTGGTCCTTCTGCCCTCGAATTCTTCATCGACTTGATGATGGTAGAGACGGTAGAAGCAGTTATGGCAGGTACGTCATGTCGACTGAGTTTTCTGATCGCACGTAAAGTACATCTGTGCTCTTTTTGTTGCGGCGAGATGAAGCAGAAGCATAGAGTTTACCAAGTTGACAGGCAGCCTTGTATCCGAATTCAAATCTGCCCGAGGGGAACTCAAGCGTATTGCGCGCAGGTGCCATCTTCTTCCCAGATAGTCGCTTCAGAATGGTCCACGCTTGTTTGCTATCAGTCGCAAAATTGATGGATTCGGTGTACTCCCTCCAGCGTTTCTGCTTGTAGTCGTTCAGCATTTTAGAGATCTCATCTGACAGTAGTGAAATGCACGGATCGGAAGGATCAGTTCTGCGTCTGTCGTCCCGTTGTGTGATTAGCTCCAGTGCTTCCTTTGGTACGTTAGGGTGGAACGTTCTTACACGACCGGTCGGAATGGCTATTCTGGAGGCTTCGCATATGGTGTCGACGACGAACTTCTCTTTGTCATGAACAGAGCCAGCTAGCGGATAGTTGGCTACCCGGCTGAGCAGCACCTCCTTAAACAGGACCCAGTTAGCCTTACTGTAGTTAATGTAACATTTGCTACGGGAGCCAGAAAAAGGTGCGAGATGGCTATTAAGAGACAGATCCAATGTTGTGCTGATGGGTACATGATCACTAGCCATGGCCACAGATGTGAACCAGTTACAAGACATGGCAAGAGAAGAGGAAACGAACGTGACATCAGGTGAGGAGGGCCTGCCCGTCGATGGGAGACGAGTAGGAGAATCTTCGTTTATAGGAATTAGGTCACAATCATCCGCAAAAAGCTCAAGTAGTTCTCCTCTGTCATCAGGATCTAAGGAGGAGAACCAGGAAGGGGAATGAGCATTAAAGTCACCAGCCATGACAACAAATGAAGATGAGAGGATTGAAAATACATCATGTAAGTATGGTGTGGGATCAAATGCGTTGGGACAAGAGGTGGATGGGGGAATGTAAACATTGACAATATCCAGAGGACAGCTTTGCAATACTATATGAACTCCTATACATTCAACAACTTTGTCATTGGGGAGGTCAATAAGGTGAGATGGAATTGAAGATTTAACAAAAGTTGACACGCCACCGCCATGTGATGTACGGGGAATATGATAGGATGTATAGCCGGGAAGGCGGGGCTGAGAAGGGGAGGACACGCTAAGTTTGGTCTCCTGTAGGAGGATGACATCAGGTTGTGAGCGTTCAATGTACAATGTAAGTTCCATAAGTTTGGCACGCAAGCCATTAATATTGAGTTGAAAAATGTTGAGACTATGAAGAGGAACCGTAGAAGGTGAATTAATACAAGACATACAACAATAGGCATCAGTGTAGTCACTGTAACTAGTTAACCCCGAACATTTGAGGTGTACCCAGCCAAGGCAACCACTGCACTGGATGCTCGCATGTTGTGCCGACAATCCACAATGACGGCATGGATATCGCGGAGTCTTGTTTCGCGGTCCAGGATTCTTCTCAATGCCAGCTCGTAACAGTAGAATACCAAGGAGTGTAGCAGCCAGCCATTTACACTCCCACACAGAAAAAACTCCTCGTGGAGTTGTTGACGCTCGTTTGATGAGTCTTCTTGATCTTGGTAGTCGACTCCACAGATCCACCACGCGTAGGTTGAGCATCTCGGATCCATGGTTCTCCTTCAAGTAACATAGCACGGGTTCTTATTGTGAGACATCCTTCTTCCGCATTTCCTAGGCTGAACACCAGAGCTCACCAGTTATCTCTCACAAGACTATGCCAACAGAGAATCGGTTTCAGAAAATCTCACGGAATTCATTCAGGCATGGAGAACGCATTAGTTTTCTGCCCACTGTGCAAGCTGGGCCTTTTGCATTTAAGAAGCTATATAGGCACATGAGAGGGGGTTCACGAGCGTTCAGAAGCACAGGTGGAACAGGTGAAAAGTGATGTAAGAACGGCTATTCAAGGACTGCACCACATTTCGCTGTAATACCTGCAAAAAAAAACCTTTTATTCAGCAAGCGGTCTTAAGAAATACGAACAGGTATGTTTAAGCAGTTTGTGTTTATATGCTTTAAAATTACCACATCGTTGTGCACTCTGGCCGAAACCACTCCATTATCGTCCTTCAGAGGAAAAATGGCAGAAAATACCAGGTGTCAAAAAAGAAATTTGGCCGTTTGGCAGAATACATCCTTCACAAGGTCACATAAACATTTCTTATAAATAGCTGTGTTGACGAAATGATCAAGATGACCTTCGGACAATGAAAGGGGATTGGTTCCGGCTAAAAACTATGTATCGTTCAAATTCTGAAGGTCTTGACACTGTTTTATCAAAAACAAAAGGTTTTCATATTAGCTCACGTATATATAGGTTTCATCTTAACTTTAAGAAAAAACCGGTATTAATCAGTTATATATGTGAACTGAATAGATAGTAACGCTGTAGCGGACATAACGCAATAAAATTATTGTGTTATTATCCTAAAAATAGTACCTAGTTGGTTTACTCTATACTCGCCCTGCACGCTGCTCTGAATCATATTATGTTGCCAATACTTGAGGTGAGATGATTTCTAATGTTTTTTACAACACCTCAAATAATGGAAGGAAACGAGGGTATGTGAAGGATTCACATTCAGCCCCAGCCCGACGTCCCTTTGAAACAGCGCGCTCGAATTGCAACGCCGCAGCGCGACCGCGACGCGTAGTGAGCCACAGCTCAAGGCCACGTAGTATTCTTCAGGCAAGGGTACCTACCCATCAGGCATTTTTTTGAAGTTTCAAAACATTTTCCCGGATTTAGCCCAAAACTTGTATGCAAGGGTAATCTAGGGTGGTGAACACGAATCTGGGGTTCATTTGTCGAAATTTTGAGGTTTACTGTAGGTTACGGTAGGTAACATGTCATTCAGGTATCAAAACCCGCCCTAGTATTTTGAAAATCGGCAAACGGACGTTAAATTCGTATTCTCCACCCCGAATAATCCCCGTATACAATTTTTGAGTAAAATCTGAGATTTTGACAAACTACCGTATACCCACCGTAATCTACCGTGATTTGCAAAAAATCGATAAACGGACTCCAGATTCGTGTTTAGCACTCCAAATAACCTCCAGAGAAACAATTTGAGCAATATCTACCGTAGCACTCCGAAAATCTCGAAAGTGGCGTTTTTCCCTCGAAATGTTCCCCGGTTGGGAAGCTTCGAACGAAATTAGCCGAAAACTAAAACGGGAAAATGGATTAGTAAACTACAGACTCGTGATCAGCGCCCCAAAAAACCCACCTGGGAGAGTTTTAAGTCAAATCTGGGACATTTTCCTAAAACGCTTCCATAGCCCTCTAATCGGTATAAATATATGGTACGTCCAACCGAAAATCCGTATCAGTCCAAAACGCTGTCAGTCTGGAGAAAGTATGGAAAATGCGCCTTCACCCAAATTTTGCTCAGAGGGGTAGTTTTGGGCGCTGAACACATTTATGGGGTTCGTTTCCGAATTTTCGAGAAAATAATGCCCTTTTTGGAAAGTACAAGAAGCACAAAAAACTTTAGGCTTGTAACTTCTTGAAACCTGCATCTCGAGGCGGGATACTGAGTAGTTTTCTACTGAGCCACTAGAGGTACTAACGATACTAGTCCTTTTGGCCGATGCGTTTACCACTCTAAAAACCTCCCTTATGAGCCTCAACAAAAAAAGATTTCGAAAAAAAAGGAATAAAAACAACCAGATTTTAGTATTTAGATCATATGCACCGTTTAGTGGAAATAGCAAAAGAGTGTTTAAGCGTTAATGTTTTTTTGTCAATTTGTTTGCCTGTTTGTTTTTTTTTGTCGTTTTTTCGCCTTCTTGTTAACTGAGTGTTTCCGAACACTCAGTTAACAAGAAGGCAAGCTATATGAACGATGGATTACGTTTTCTACGTAACAAACGAAAGAACTGACCCTCAAAAAAAGAAACAAAAGCAACTAGATTCTAGTATATTGATCACACGCACCGTTTAGAAACCATAACTTGGTAAAAAAAGAGGCAAAATAAAATGATACAATAGTAGAAATAGAAAAAAGTATATAAACGTGAATGTTTTTGTCAATTCGGGTTGTAGAATCATCTTTTTGCCTATTTCACTAGATGTTTGCCATCCAGGATAAATTTCGTCATGGCTTTTGATTTGTCATGCAGAATTTATTTCGTCATGGTATTTAATTCTCTGGGATTCGCTGAATACCACTCTCGCATCAAGACAGGATCACCGGCCGGGTCATGAGAGTGGTATTGAAAAAAGGGGCGGAGTTCTCGCAGCATATCCGGCCCTGAGTGCCCTATATGCTGTCGATATGGATTCGTGGCTAGCAGCAATGTAGCAGCGGGGATAGGTAAAGAGGCACTCCGCCGTGGGCGGAGCATGAGGGGCGGTCCGTCTCCGCCCCCCGCGCGGAAGAGCCGCGCGGCCGAGTGCCTCTTTCTCGGACGACTTGTCGGGTTTGTCAGATGGACGCCGCATTACTTGGCTAGCGTCCAAGTCTTTCCAGTGGCTATTATTTCTTCAATTTTCTCGGCATCATTCTCTATTTTCGTCTGAATCAACTGAGAATAATTACTGATGGTTACCCTCGACTCCTGTTTATTCAGCTAGTGCAGCAAATAACCTGCGAAATTCATTTATTTACCTGTATTTGCTTTTCATGGAATGCCTTAGAAAAATTCTAGATATTCCTTGTATTCTAGTAAGTAAATCTTTCTTCTCTCCTTCCCTACACGTGATCCATCTAGTTTCCTATCACGAAGGTGTTCATGAAATGTTTTTGTTTTCATGAAGCTTTTTTGACTAGTGAGACTATGCACGTTTTATGTCAAACGTTTTAACGTTTTATTTATATTTTATCGTTCATTTTCTTTGCCTTACTGGGTTACCCATAAATGTGAGAAAAAACATCATAGTTTGGTTTCACTTTCAACAAGCAGCGGCAGAACCCGCCTCTGATATTCATACAGTAATGGGGTTGGATCAGGAGTGGCTGGACTCTACTAATATTATGTTGGTTTGTCCTTACAAGATAGACGTGGATATACATACACCATTTGCGTAGCTGTAAATAAAAAACTTGTGTAGTATAGTTTTGCAATCGAATGGACCCTTAAAATGAGGATATCAAGTTTTTATGCAACTATTTCAAATTTATTCGAATTGCTATATCACCTTTTCCAAGTATAGAACTGCACTCTCGAATAAAGTACGAGAACTCTTCTTTATTCAGACAAATGCTTGAAATCAAGAGCAGGCCATATAGGCTCTGATTGTCTGGAGAAAATTTCAGCACCGAATTGTGGTTTACTGGGGAAGTCGTTCAGAAGGTCAATATACTTTTGTGCTTTTTTAGAAGAGTTAGCGTCACCCTCAAGTTATCAAAACCCTATGTTTAACCATCGCGGTCCGATTGACACTGGTGATGACACCGTGTGGCTCGTCTTTCGCCCCGTCCGCCGTTGCGCGACCTTGCCGTTCACTATGGCGGCTGCTATGCCCCTGGTGTATCGAGTCATCCTGGCTGTGATGGTGAACGGCATGGTGTGGAAATCGTGTGTGAGTTGTTCCTTCAAATTTCCTCTATTTTTTCAGCTCATTTAATTTAGTATACTTACACGGCTCCTTAGGGTAACCATGTTTTGGTGCAAAACCAATAGGAGGGGCCTACTCAGGATTGCAGTGAAGAACGAATGGTACCGTTCTCAGAAATCAGTGTTTCAATGGGAATTCGACGAAAACAATGACCGATAACGGTATTACGCAACTGTTATCGGCAAAAAAATTTCATTTTCATGGACGAATCTCATGTGACCCCCCTCCCAACTGGCTTTGCGCTTATCAGCGAAATTGTATGTACAGGCCATAAAACGGCCAATGTCTCACCTTCGACTGCGTATCACGCGCTGCGCGACCGCACGTGCGTCGGAAGCAGACGAGTTTTGGCCGCCGCGCGACGAGTTTTGGCCGCCGCGCGGCGGCCAAAACTCGTCGCGCGGCGGCCAAAACTCGTCTGCTTCCGACGCACGTGCGGTCGCGCAGAGCGTGATACGCAGTCGACGGTGAGACATTGGCCGTTTTATGGCCTGTACATATGTACAATCCAACAGGTGCGCATGTTGGGGTCGTGAACGTAGAAGCTAGAGATGCCTAAAATATATATTAGTGTAGGACGGTGTTTTCTACCGTTGTACAGTGCTCAGCGCGGGATGTAGTGCACCACTCAAGAATAGGTTTACTATCGCTTTTAGTTTTTCAGAAAGGTCTTGAGAAACCGAGTAAAATAATGAAAGGTCGAGATTTCGGAAGGCGGTGAGTCTCAATAAATCGCAAAGAATATACCTGATTTAAAACACTGAGTTTGTTCTGGGCGGTTCTGTAGAGCATTACACCCCGTGCTGAATCGTGCTCCTACATAATCTCGCGTTTCGTTCCCAAAACGCACCCCCCCCCTATAAAGATCTCCTAGAGCAAGTGAAACCACTTAAAGGTTGGACTTACCGGTAACAAACCTTGACATGCGCCGGCAGTACGGCTGTATTTCTGACGTCCTCAGGAGGGGGCGTCGGAGCTTCTCTTCGAATCGTCGCATCTCCCGTCGTACCCGGCGTCGTCTTCGGAGGTCCTTCCGCTGCAAGTTGATCGGGGCTGCTGGTTCCTGCGATAGGTTCAGATAGTTTAGGTTATCAATCTACTTTCATTAAGAAATTATTCAGTTATGAAACCTGTTCGTGGTGCAATAGCTTCGCCTCCGCATGAACGTTGTAGCCGTGTAGAACCTCTAATAGTTTCTGCAGTGTGGGGCGCTTATTCCGCATAGTTACCCTCAGCGAGCTGAAAATAAATTTCTTAGCTTATACTTCACACCAGCGGCGTCGCCGGCTGACGCCGGCCTCTGCCGCTGGGGTCCGGCTACGCCGGCCCATTTGCCGGCTTCGCCGGCATCTTAAGTATAAGGCGAATGAATCGAACTCCGCTAATTCTATGTGAGATGGCGTTCGAAGTTCTCACGCTTGCCGGCCATCGCCGGCCTCTGTTGCTGGAGTACGGTTGCGCCAGCACGTGAGCTGGTTTCGACGAAAACGCTCGAGGAATCAGAAATTACAAACTATTTCAAACCATGCAAACCCTGCTAACCTCCTTTCTTATGCAGTTGCACACCGACCCTTACCTAGCTTTAAGAGGTCCTAAAGTGGTAGTTCATTTATATTCAATTCTGTAAAGATAAAGACAACCGCTGTTTGAGATTTAGTAAACGCCTCCATGACCAACCGACACCCTGCTACCTTTATTGCCAAATGAAGTATAATGATGTTTGTGTTTTCTGGATGCATATTTTGATTAACTCACATTTCCATCGTATATAAACCCGATTTAGAAAGGTTGGTGCATATAAACAGCTAAGCAGTTGAAATGAGTGGTTAAGGGGGAGGGGACGTGAAGAAAGGGGTGGTATACACTCTCTTATAAATGCACAAAACGATTTTTGAAGCTCTGCGCTAACCCACTTCGGTCCGCCACACTTTCTACGGCGTCCCGCGCACTCTCCCTTGGATCCCGCACACTTTTTCCGGCGTCCTCTGCACTCCCACTTGGGTCCCGCACACTTTCTACGGCGTCCTACGCACTTCCACTTGGGTCCCGCACATTTCTACGGCGTCCTACGCACTTCCACTTGGGTCCCGCACACTTTCTTCGGCGTCCTGCGCACTCCCACTTGGGTCCCGCACACTTTTTCGGCGTCCTGCGCACTCCCACTTGGGTCCCGCACACATTCTTCGGCGTCTTGCGCACTCCCACTCTGGGTCCCGCACACTTTCTACCGCGTCCTACGCACTTCCACTTGGGTCCCGCACACTTTCTTCGGCGTCCTGCGCACTCCCACTTTGATCCCGCACACTTTCTATGGCGTCCGGCGCACTCTACCTTGGGTCCCGCACACTTTCTACGTCGTCCGGCGCCCTCTACCTAAGGTCCCGCACACTTTCTACGGCGTCCGGCGCATTCTACCTTGGGTCCCGCACATTTCTACGGCGTCCTACGCACTTCCACTTGGGTCCCACACACTTTTTTCGGCGTCCGGCGCA
This sequence comes from Aplectana chamaeleonis, assembly GCA_029168955.1. Classification (NCBI taxonomy): domain Eukaryota; kingdom Metazoa; phylum Nematoda; class Chromadorea; order Rhabditida; family Cosmocercidae; genus Aplectana; species Aplectana chamaeleonis. Next base: position 7,164 of record JAPDOI010001792.1, on the reverse strand, counting down.
CTCTACCTTGGGTCCCGCACACTTTCTACGGCGTCCTACGCACTTCCACTTGGGTCCCACACACTTTCTACGGCGTTCTGCGCGCTCTTGAGCCCGTACCCGTAAGGTAGCCCGTCTTGAAAGTCAAGCCGAATAAACGGTCAAACAAACACACAGAGAAACGCACACATACATAAACACACACACGCACACACAAATTTACCAAAATATATATATAGTAGGATAGCGTTCCGTCAGGGTCTCACCTATGATACGCTTCTGCGATATTAGTCGTTCTGAGTATGTCCATATCCCATTTGTTCCATATTCCCTCAAACGGTCCCTCGAACCATGTTCCCTGCAAATATTCAAGAAAAGAGAGACAACCTTCATGGGCAAGGTGATCCTCTGCGACAGGCACTACCCGCAGTGCGCGCACCCTCGCATAAAGTTGGGGGGGAAGAAAAACGATACCCTTCAGGGTGTTCCACCAGCGCCTTACCCTCCTGTTGCCCCCCCCCCTTCGTGACGAAATGGTTGGAAGACGAGAGTAGGGAATGGGGACACACAAGTAGCATTGTCTCACTGATCAAAAAGGCTTCATGAGACCAACCTTATCATGAAAACCTTCCTGAGTTAGCGAGCAAGATGCGTTGATGGGGGGGGGGGCGTGGAGGAAGAGGGGGGGGGTCGTAGTCGAGCAGGAATGAAAGTAAGAGTACGGGGGACCTGAAAATGCTAGGAGTTATTATAAAAATTATTAAACAAAGTGTTTCAAAAATAATTTTATACCACTTCGATGGATTTTTCAATTGTTTTTTTCTCGCAGAAATATTATCCATTAAAAGGCATTTTTGTCTATAACGACAAAAGAGCTTACTCGATATTTTATAGAAAGGGAAAATTTCAAGAGAAAAGGGTTAGGTGTGTAATTTTAGAAAGCATTTTTAGAAAGCTTTTAAAAGGGAAATTTTTACGTAGAGAAGTAGTCGAAAGTTTGCCGCATTTCGCCAATGCTGTCACTGATCTAAGTAATCCACCAATCATGTTATCGTTAATATTGAAAAAATAACGCCTGTTGTGCTATGAGGGTTTTAGAATGGTGCACATTTAGTTGGGAGCTCCACTTGAAATTCCTCCATAAAGATGAAATTATTCATCCATGAATATGAAAATTTCTCCAGATATAAGATGCCTGGTAGCGTTATCAGTTATTATTTCCCGGAAACCCTACGGAATTATTTCGATTTCTGAAAGCGGTATCATTCGTTCTTCACTTGAATTCTCATCTCCCTCCTCCCAACTAGTTTTGCACGTGTAGAATTTAAAATTTTGTATCCCTGAAAGACTCGAAAACATGAATAAATGCAATTCCCAAACGCAATAATATCCAAAAGCACTGTGCCCTCGCTTGCATTTGGGGTGGCCGAGATTCCCAGAACGGTCTTCTTCTGAAATCGGTATTGAAGAGCATTTTCAGGCTGAAACTTATTGAAAAAAGTGTAAATGTATACCCACCGGGGCAGGAACAAGCTCTTCGTTTTGCAGAACGTACTGACGGATGTCCGCCCTAAAATAGAGGTTTTTAGGGGAATATGCGCAAAAATTTTGCCGCCATAAGGATATTGTTGATTGATGATTAGAAAACTTCACAAAAAAACATTATGAGACCATGAAAGAACTAAGAGAGAAACGTTGAAACAAGAGCTAGGAAAGAGCACAATATGTCCACGGATGCATCTAAATCACAGAGCCACTACTAATATTTGAATGGCTATTAGTAACGTAAAGCTGGTCAGAAATTAAGAGGATCGCCGTAAGATATGTGACAAAGTTCGCAGCCATGCAGCCGGCACTATTTAATAAAGGATTACGGTAGCCCTGCGGAAAAAAGCTTTGCACCGATATTTCTATCTCGAGATACTGAATCCATTCAAGGCAGTGTTCACGATGATTTTCGTTCCCGAGTTTTCCTTTCAAAACAACGCCTTGGCAACCAAGTCTTACCGAAATCACGGAGAAACAGCGTGAAACGCTATAAAACGTCTTATTTCAGTGACATTATTCTCTGACCTGCACTAGATGTCTGGTTGGATGAACATGTTCGCGGTGGTTGTCACTGGTAAAAAATGGGGCCCATCAAAAATAGAAAAATATTTCAAGCAAAACAGTATGAGTTAGGGCCCAAAGGAGAGAACGGACCGACAGAAAGCAGAAAATTGCAAAGACGGATCCACAAAAGATTTCACTGTCACAACGAACAGTTGCAGTGAGAGTAAAAAGGTGGGGTGAAAGGATGGTGCTATTTGGGAAGGGGGGGGGCACTATGGCGCGATGGACTAGGCCACGCCCATTTTACTGTGCCGCACTAAATTTGAGCACCTACCCGGGGTTTCCCTCCCCTGCCAAAATCAGGAGAGTCATTGCGGCACGGAAAAATGGGCGTGGCCAAGTGCGATACAACAGTGGACCCCCCCCCCTCCCACATAGCACCGAAAGTATTTGATGCCATTCTCGAGCGTCTTTCTCGATTTCTTCGTTATTTCAGTTCTACCCGGTTGCCAAACAATCGAGTTAGCAATTAATATCAAAATCGAGAATAATCGTGAACACTGCCTTTAAAGGCACAGCCCAAGCTCAGGGACGAAATCTGAGATTTCCACATAATTGTGAAGTAGACCCACCCCGTATACCACTTTCTAAGTGCGAGCTCTCAATTCCTCCGAATAAGCGAGATATAGGAGGAAGCCACCTTGGGGCGCCCACCTCGGGAAGCCACTTTGGCACGCCCCTTTTTCAATCTTTCGAGCTCAACAGTGGCGAGATGAATGATGGTTTCCGATCAATAGCCCCGTTCTTCCCTTCAGTCTTAGCCTCTCTCTTAATTCAGGTCAGCTCACATGCAACGGTTGCAAATGACGGAAGTTACAAGCCTCGGACAACTCGTCCGCCATGCTACCCCAGCTCAATTTTTGAAGCGCCATAACTCCGCTCCCAGGGGGTCTTGAACGATTCCGGAGACATCGTTGGAATCAGCGTAGGACCGTTTTTATGACAGACCAAAGAACAGAAAACCGATTCTGAGGTTGGACTGTGCCTTTAAGGGGAGGTTCACTTTGCATTGGACCAAAAAGAAATATGATTAAAACCAATTAAAACACTAAACTTACCTTAAAGTGATTCCCTTGCCGAGAACGAAAGATGGGATCAATAGAGGGGCTTGGGTCTTGACGCGCAGTCTCATTATCGCGCCTAATTTGAATTCGAACGCTGCCTGAAATTCGCCGCCGCTTTCATGCGTGCGTTCGCGCTTCAGGAACTTCGCAGGATATGCTGCTGTGTGCGCAGGATATACTGACACCTACAGCACCTACGCAGCATATACTGCTTGGTTTACTGTATGCGCTACATATCGTCGACCAATCATAACTAAGTGGGCGTAACCGCAGTATATGCTGCCATGACCCTGCTAATTGGAAAAGAGGCGGAACCTACGAGAGTAGTATTCAGCGAGTTCCAGAGTTGGTCATCCAGGATTTATTTCGCCATGGCGTTTAATAATTTTTTGTTGTGGACACCATTATTGTTATGCAAATCTTTTCAGTTGAAGGTGATTCTACTGGTGGTAGTGTCTCCTGGTATATTATTCGAATACTATAACTCGTTTTTGTTGATCAATTGCAGAATGTCTGAGATTGCAGAACACGCGAGGGATGACACGCCAATATGTTTATGCGCTCTGATCGAACTTAAAGGGCAGCGAAGAAATAAGAGACGCTGAGAAAGAAATATGACGCGGCGGCAATCGATAGGCCACGCCTTTTTTCACTCGCTCTGAGAAGCGATGCCGCGAATTTCGCAGCGACGCCACTCTGAAAGCCCCTAATAGACTACTTTTCAACAGCTGTTAAGATTGGTCTGGTGGGTTCTGTTCCAAGGGAGGTTTGCCACCTACCGGTGGCTATTTGGAGTCGCCAGTAAACCTACAACAAAAACATTCGGCTGCTGGGCACCCGCGGGACCATGAAGGGGGTGTCGCCGTTGGATAAATTCGCGTATCACTATTTCGCATTGGAGCACCGTTTCCGCTAGTGCTCAGCTGCGAACCGTACTACAAGTTCCAACTTTTCCACTACTTTATATAGCCGTTTACTTCATTTTAGTATAATTCGAGTTCAGATATCAGTTCAATCACTTCTATTCACATTTAAATGCTCTGAACTCAATCAATCAGTGTTTTCGGTTTTTTTTTACAAAATAAAAACATGTTATTCTATTTTTAAAATATCCGAATGGACTGGTAACTACCAAGGCTCGACTGCTATTACGCTATGATCGTCAGATATTCTGCTAAAACCGAGGAATTAGGCTCTAGTCGTCCAATATTCTCCTGAAATGCCAGATATTCTGCTGAAACCTATTCATATCTAACTATGATCGTCAGATATTTTGCTAAAATCGCCAGATATTCTACTTATATTGTAATCATCAGTTACTTTGCCACCACCAACACCTGTTCAGCTAATACCTACTGACGCTGACAAGCACAGTTGTCTTCATCAATCATCTAGCTCTTTCTCTGCCACGATGGAGTACCACTGTCCGGGACCGACTTATACCTCCTGCTAGTAGATTCCTTGCCGACTTTCTCACCGTTAACCTATAACATCAGCCTTCATTGCGTTTGTGGTAATTCAATGGTGTGAAAGGAAGCGGGAACCACCTTCCAGGAGGTCTGCATGAGTGCCTGTATTCCATCTCTTGGCTACCTTTTCATCCCATTCCTCCTAACGGCAAACTCATCAGTTAGCTTTAGTTGATTTCACTAGATTTGTGCTATGTGAATCAACCAGGGCTTATTGGTAGTTGTGTGCCATGAGCACTGTAACCAGAAATACGCATCGAATGCGATACTGAGGTGAGAAACGACATGTGAGTGATTTCGCAATGTAAATCTGGCTCATGTCTTAACTCACGCGCGTTGGTGCTCACCCGAGGATATTAGCATGGATCTGAGCGTTCTTGAGTGATAGATCCTTTGTTGTCCGCGTTAACTCCACTTTTTCACTAGACGAGAAATACCGTGCGGTACCGATTGCCACAGGGTCTTAAAATACTGTGCCATTTTCATTTGAGAGTTTGAGTTGGTCGGTCTGATATAGCAATGCAACTGATATCATCATTTCATGCCATTGTGGCAATCGGTACCGCACGGTATTTGGAGTTTACTCACTTTTTCTGATTCAAGGATCTTGTGTTAGTCATTGGTACTTTTTCTTACAGATTCCTAGAGATTGGATTCTATACATTACTAACTTGCTGTGTTTTTGTGTTTCTCACGTGTGCCTTATGCATCGTATTTAATAAATAAATAAATTCCCTACATACTACGTGTTCCCGATCTCGTATATCGTTGTTACGTTTTGTTACTACACGTTCGTTTATCTTGTTACGATGCCAATACGCAGGTTTACCCTGTAATAAACAATTACGAAAAAATTATTTCGGTTCAGACGGTCAGCAAATATAATTTTTCCCATTTTTATATCGCTTTCTTGTTCAGCATAAATGTTTGAAATCTATGCATCCTTTTGTCGAGCCTACCGCTTTTGTTATGTATTGGAAAAAATTTGTTATGTATGTGCTATAAGATCGTGCATGGTTTTTGCGACATTCCCTTTGACAGCCTTTTCGTGTTTACTCGCCACCATGTCCGTTCTCGCAAACATGGATTCCAACTTGAACGGAAATTCACCTCTAAAGGCAGCATATTGAATTCCTTTGCGTTCAGGGTTGTGAGAACTTGGAACAATTTGCCTGCAGAAATCGCTGAATCCGGAAACTTCTCTATCTTTCGAAGTAGACTATCCAAGTACGATCTCAGGTCATTACAAGGGACGAGTGAGCGTCCACTCTGATTGAAAGGGCATTACTAATAATCTAATGTGACGGGTTTTTCCAGCTTGTTGTGCTTTTCTTTGTCCCAGAAGCGGTGGCCTCAAGTATCTTGAGACAAGATGTCATTCGAACTGTAAAAAGAAAAATTTCCTCTGCAAAAAAATCATATTTTGTCCCCTTCTCATTTCTGCCATTATTATGCATCTTTTTTTTACTTTAACAAAGAATCTTCTTCTTCTTCTTCTGCAGCCTCAAAGTGGTTTTTGTCATAGGTTGAGGAACTGGGCGGCCTTCACAGGATTCGTCCAAAGGTCCATTGTTGTTAAGGAGGTAGGTCTCTTCGGGCACATGAACAAGTGCGCCGTGTCGTGTCCGGGAGCACCACAGTCCGGGCATGCGTCTGGTCGGCTGCTGTCGATCTTGTTGACGTAAGACATGAGCAGAATAGAGTGACCACAGCGCAGCGATGCAAGAGCACATCTGGCTCGTCTGCCGAGTTGAGACTCGGACTCGCAAACCCGAGGCGGCACCGTTCCCAAGATAGGGTTCTGACAGCCGCCTTTGCTAGATATTATCCTCAGAACAAATTGGCGTGTGCTCTCCTCACGCAGAGAAGACGAAAACCTTTCCATGTTGAGAGTCGGCCCATCTCTGTACATCAACTTTACGAGGAGCATCCGGCGAACGGCGTCCCAATCAGAGCCTCTCTCTTATGGGCTTCATGATTCTCTTTGACGGATGATTCGGCTGCCTCAGAACATTAATATACATCTGCTGTGCCTGGAGTTCCACAATGCTCCTTGACCCGGCAATATGCAGGCCTCCGCGTGAAGGATGTTGCTCCACCGGGGAGCTCCTTGCACAACCGTGGTAGCAATTCTAAGCGCAGCATTCTGTAACACACGCTGCAGCTTATTCCAGGGAGGCTGTCAGAGCACCAAGGAATGCTGCCACACTGGTGCCGCATATCTCCAGAGCCGGCTGAAGTATTGCTCTGTAGAGTGTTCTCAATATAGTCTCTCGGCTGCTTCCCTCATGATGTTCCTCCGAGCTCTCTCAAGATATTAAGTCTAGCCTTGACGACTGTTTGTTTCTGTTCCGCGTTTTTTGTGGAACTTCAGTGAGGGATCAAGAATAAGGCCAAGCAGCTTGAGGAATTTTGCTGCTGGCAACAGGTCACCATCATCCATTTGACATCTGGATGGGCACTGTGTTCCTTGGTGTTCGTTGTGAACACTGAAACAGAGGAGGATTTTGCGGCAGAGACTGAGCAGCATCATTTTATCG